>LGRX02032774.1:0-28307 GCA_001247695.2 Cymbomonas tetramitiformis
GGTGTGGCGGGTCAGAGGACGAGGGCGGTGCGGGAGGGGGGCTGGGAGGCGTGGCAGCGAGCTCCCGGGGACGAGCCATGGTTGTTTCAGAGAATCCATGCTGAGACGAGATTAAAAAAAGTTTGAGAATATCCGAGGGAAGCTGCTGCGACGGGGGTGTGGCGGGTCAGAGGACGAGGGCGGTGCGGGAGGGGGGCTGGGAGGCGTGGCAGCGAGCTCCCGGGGACGAGCCATGGTTGTTTCAGAGAATCCATGCTGAGACGAGATTAAAAAAAGTTTGAGAATATCCGAGGGAAGCTGCTGCGACGAGGGCGGCGTGGGCGGTAGGGGGTGTGGCGGGTCAGAGGGCGAGGGCGGTGCGGGAGGGGGGCTGGGAGGCCTGAAATGCTTTTCTTTTATTTTTCAGCTGTGTATTTATCCTCAGCTTTTTTATGGTTTTTATTAATCAGTTATATATAAACATTTAATCGTTCTTGGATGGAAGCTGGCTTGTGGCAGATTCAGGACGCTGTGGAGATGGGATGGCTTCGGGCAGCTCTTATGTGTCGGATGATGCTGACACGAGCATGCGAGAGTCTTTGTACCAGGTGTTGATCTCTTTAATCTCTCGTAGATAGCTTTCTTTTCTGGACAAGCATCTCCGCTGTCTGCAACGTTCGAATTCCTTTTCCTATAGCACGGCTACTTCCCGCTCCATCTCTCCTGCACCTCCACTACCTCCCGGACAGCCATCTGCCGGGGGTTGTCTCTGCATGCAATGCCCTGGGCATACCAGATGAACCAGCTAGCTGCCTGACTGACCTGATTGCATTCTCATGCCGGTGCACATGGACTGTTATGGCGACACGAATAGGTGTGCCGGCCTTTGCGGCACCAGCCTGTGCCCGAGCTCGCATGCCAACCATCGGGAGTGCATAGCCAATGGAAGAAGAAGGGGCGGGGTGTCCTCGACAGGCCCGCATCGAGCAGGAGGCTGCCCAGAGCTCATGCGAGGAGGCGGCAGCAGGACTCTCAGAGGCCCAGGCAAAGGTGCCACCTTACTCCGCAGCGCCAGCTTGGCACACGAGCGCTCCAAAATCGAAGGATCTCCTGAGATCAGCTTCCATCCGATGGCTCCCAGGAAGTGCCTCGTCGCAAAGAAGGGTGTGGAGCGATCTCTGAGGTCTAAATGGCTCTGGGCAGGTAAAGGGCCTGGCAGCGGAGATAGAGGAGCACGCTCAGAGCCACGCGGCCGCAGTGAACGCCCTCGATAAGAAAGCCCCCGGTTTCCTCAAGGCCAAGCTGCAGTCCGAGCACGAGGTGTGCGCCTCGCCCTGGCATTCGCGTCCTGACCGCGCAGCTCGCCTTAGCTCCGCGCCCTGACCGCGCAGCTTGCCCTAGCGCTGCTGGCTCCGCACACCGCGATGCTTGCCGAGGAGCCCGTCACCGCGGCTTGCGATGCAAAGGATGAGGCTGGAGAGTTGAGGCGCGATTCTTGGGGCGAGTGCCGTGATGGATGGGGGGCAGTTCCGCAAGCGCGCGCGCCGGCTGGAGCCGAAGCTCGCAGAGGCCAAGAAGGTGGCCCTCCATGCCGCCCCGAAGCCGCAGCTGCACCTGCACCTTCTCCGAAGATTGCTCAGCAGCCCTCAGATCTCACAGCAGCCCTCCAATTACTGTTCCTGCATCCGCCATTGCAGATTTCTCAAGCGGTCGGGAGGCGGCTTCAATTTTCCACATAGCTCAAAGCTACCGGGCGGGGCAGGCCGGGGCGTGGGAGGTGGGGGGCTTGGAGAGTGAGGCGTAGCGACGCGTATCTTCATGCACAAAAGCAGCTGGTCACCGCCCAAGACGCAGTCAAGGTGATGGTCACCCACACACCCGCCACCCATCACAACCCTAATTTTCATCATACACCTACCTCCCGTTTAGGGTTTTAGGGTTTTTTAGTGGTAACAGTGAACTGTTGACTACACTAATCCTACCTGGGGTCCCGTCCCCCCAAAAATACCTGTGTGCCCCAAGCCCTCACGGTGGACGATAGTTCGCCAACCAGTCGTCGCCTTCCGGACAGCTGCCCATCACTGTTAGTTCCAGCACGGTCAGCAACCTCGCCACGTGGGCAGGGAAGCTGATGAGACGCCGTATGTTGCCGTACAACCTGTTGTAAGTGGTCAATGCTGCCGGGATGGCCCCCCCAGGGCTTAGGGGCCCGGCATGTCCAACTCCACCCGCCACCCCTCTACCCGCACCTCATTCAACACCCCCCCCACTAGTTTCCCCCTGTGCCACCAGCTAACAGCCAGCACTACCCCCCGAGTTGCCCCCTTGTGTGTGGCTCATTCTTGGACCGATTCCGTTGGCACCATGTACCCACTGAAGATCGGCTGCACTATGTACACACCGGGGATCAAAGGATTCAGCACCCACTCTGGACATCCGGATTTGTGAATGTGTCTGTGGGTGATATCTTGTCACGGCTCCCGCCCTGGTGTACAGCTGTAAAGTTCCTGAATGCTTCTGACATCCACTGGGATGATGGTGGACTGGCTTTTGTCGGTGGGCCTCGTGACGCTCAGTGGGTGAGGTATTAATGCAGTGGGTGAAGTATAAATGCAGTGGGTGAAGTATAAATGCAGTGGGTGAGGTATAAATGCAGTGGGTGAGGTATAAACGGGGTGGGGTGAAGTATAAATGCGGTGGGTGAAATGCGGTGGGTGAAGTATAAATGCAGTGGGTGAAGTATAAATGCAGTGGGTGAAGTATAAATGCAGTGGGTGAAGGGGATGGGAGGCGCAGACGCTAGAGGGAGAGCATGCCCTTATTCAAGAGCGCCGTCTTCAGGAGGCCCTAAGCCGCCAGCAGGACGGCATGTCATCGGGTCCGCCCCCTGTCTTCAGGAGGCCCTGAGCCGCCAGCAGGACGGCATGTCATCGGGTCCGCCCCCTGTCTTCGGGAGGCCCTGAGCCGCCAGCAGGACGGCATGTCATCGGGTCCGCCCCCTGTCTTCAGAAGGCCCTGAGCCGCCAGCAGGACGGCATGTCATCGGGTCCACGTCCTTTCACCAGGCGGCCCTGAGCCCCCAGTAGGATGAGGGGGAGGCGGGCTTCGACACTGGGGAGGAGCGGAGCGCATCCGGCCTGGCACCCGGCAGCCATTCCACTGTGGAGTGCCTCGGGCTCGCCGTGGTCCTTGGCGCCGTCTGACGGCCTGCAGGTGTCTGGTGCTGTCGGTTGGGTGCAGGCGACGAGGAGGACGCGTATGACGTGGCATCGAGCTTGCTCCGGGATCCGAATCTGAACAGCACCGCGCTCTTGAACGAGATGGCCAGGTGGCAGTCACTCACTCGCCCAGCACCAGCGCTCCGCGCCGTGCGACGCTCGCGCATTCGCCTTCCATGTGAGGCAGTCAGCGACCCCCTGACTGCCCACCTCCACGCGCATCGCAACACGGCACACCGTGTGCGAGTGTCGCAGTGTTTCAGATGTGCATGCGAGATCGCGCTCGGCGTCTCACAACACGGCACACCGTGTGCGAGTGTCGCAGTGTTTCAGATTTTCATGCGAGATCGCGCTCGGCGTCCACTTCGTGAATGCGGGCGTCGGCGTCGGCGGTGTGATCCGCACTCAAGTAGGTCTAGAGTAGTTTCCCCTAGGGGGCTGCTGGGATCGGCACGAACGGGGCTCGCTGATATGTCTGGAACATGCGTCGAGGGCAAGCCGAGCAGCAGCCAATGAAATGTGCGCAACACACGGATTCCACAAATGGTCCATTGAAAACTCTATCTCGTGTCGGGTGACAGGTGATAGGTGTATTTTCTCAGGGACAGGTGCATGCATCCCAGCACTGCACGCCTGGCTGAGCTGGCAGTACCCAAGCGGGTGTGGACGTGATGGCTAGGGAAGAGGTGGAGAGGCGGAGCAAGGCGGTACATTGTGGTAAGTGCATGCCTGAGGCGGTGGCTGGGGGTGAGACGGTGGCGTGAGCAGGCTGCAGGAGCAGCTGGAGGGAAAGCAAGACCTGGAACTCGCTGCGCAGGCGGCTCGTGTGACGCTGCAGGTGCGTAACTGGCACAGACACGTCACGGGAGGGTGGCAGCGATGGTGACGCCGTGGGCAGCTCTCAGCGTCGCTGCCGGCCACCGTCGTTGCGAGCCCAGGCCTTGTCAGCCGAGGCAGTGTCCAGCATAACCAAGTGCTTGAACGGCAGCGAAGGAAGATCGGAGGGAGGGAGGAGGGGGGCAGGAGGTGCGCCAAGAGTTGCTAGAGACACATGGAGCAGCTGCAGAAGGCTGAGTTGAAGCGAGACGAGGTGCAGGAGCTGAAGGTACAGCTCTACGCATGGCGTCCTCCCTCGCCGTCTCCCCCGCTTTCTCTCTCGTCATGGACACACAGGAGCGGGTCAGCTCGAGGGCGGAGGGCGTCGTGTGACAGGAGCCCTGGGTGAGAGCAGAGGGCGTCGTGTGACAGGGGCCCTGGCTGAGAGCGGAGGGCGTCGTGTGACAGGGGCCCTGGCTGAGAGCAGAGGGCGTCGTGCGACAGGGGCCCTGGCTGAGAGCGGAGGGCGTCGTGTGACAGGGGCCCTGGCTGAGAGCGGAGGGCGTCGTGCGACAGGGGCCCTGGGTGAGAGCGGAGGGCGTCGTGTGACAGGGGCCCTGGTTGGTTCACGGTGGCACACAAGGTAAAGCCGTCTTTGGGAGCCACAGGGGAGCCATTCACGACTGAAGCCACTCGCACGAGTGACGAGGTGCAGTGATGACCTCCTTCGTCGCAGGGGTGGTTTGAAGGGGCACACGCGCGCGGGGGCGGGGGGGGGAGTCGTTCCAGCGGGTGCTGCTGATGAAGTATGCTCAACCGGCTCCGAATCCAAAAGATGAGGACACGGATGACGAGGGAAGCGATGGCAAGTGCGATGAGGAGGACCTGGTTAGTGCGCCCGCCGTTCTTATGCGCCTCGATTTGTGTGTGTGTGTGCTTATTAGGTACCCTGCACATGACTCGTACTTGGCCGACAAAGCTAAGTATGGGATTGTCACGAGCCAACTGCATCGGTTCGCTAAGAGATGTGTCCTTTGGCAAGACTTTGTTTACAACATAGCTCTTGTTTTCCACAGGATGACACAAAAGGGTTACCACAGCAGGCGTTTGTGGGGCTTTTTGCGGCGCTTTATGGTGGAGAGGCCCGGTCTGTATGATAGACGAGGTCCGGGTTGCTGGATCTCGCGCGTCAGGCGTAAGCTGGGGGACTTACGTGACGGTGTCATTGTGCCAGGTCCGAATGGGTGGGAGTTCGGGCCATCATAGCTGACCGGGAATACGTCTCGCCATAGGGTTGTGGCATCTCGCTGTTAACGGGGACGGCCACTTGGGTGCTTTGGATGATGGGATGTGGCTGTCCCTGTGGTACCCTTCTGACGGGTACTGCCTCTTTGAGAGCGTCGGGGACTCGTCTGCGGCTGGCTCTATTTATGTCCAGTGCCTTGGGGCTTTTTCACCTGCCGGGGGACTGGTGATCGACACCCACTTTATGGGGCACTGGCATCTCGTTGTGAGCGGGGACGGCCACTGAAATGATTTGGATGATGGGATGTGGCTGTCCCTGTGGTACCCTTCTGGCGGGTACTGCCTCTTTGAGGGCGTCGGGGATTCGTCTGCGGCTGGCTCTATTTATGTCCAGTGCCTTGGGGCTTTTTCACCTGCCGGGGGACTGGTGATCGATACCCACTTTATGGGGTACTGGCATCTCGTTGTGAACGGGGACGGCCACTGGAATGATTTGGATGATGGGATGTGGTTGTCCCTGTGGTACCCTTCTGATGGGTACTGCCTCTTTGAGTGCGTCGAGGATTCGTCTACGGCTCGCTTTTTGGGAGTGTCTTGGATTCGTCTGACGCTAGCTCCCTCTCCGTGTACAGTGCTCATGGTTATTACACATGCCGGGGGACTTGCGTTCTTTGACCTTGATATGAAGTACTGACGGATCGCTGTGAACGGGGACGGCCGCCGGGTGGAAGTGGGTTTTGGGAGGCGGTTATCCCTGTGGTGCCATTCTGGCGGGCACTGCCTCTTGGAGAGCTCGGTAGATTCGTCTGTCGTGCTGCGAGGAGAGGCAGAAGGTGGTGATGTACACCTTTTGTGTTTTCCCTTGAATTTTGTGGGGAGCACTTAGGTGCCCGCATGTTTCCTTTTTTTGACCTGGGGTGTCCATGCTGTGTGGTGTGACTGCATTCATGACATAACCATGGACCAACAGGTCCCATCCATCGACCGGGAGCCACTGGGGGGCATGCCAGCAGGGTCCGCTTACTCCGTAACCCAGAGACCAACAATTGTTTGGCGACGATCGGTCACATCGTATCATCTTTCCATGCTGCTTTGCATTTGGGTTGGGAATATGTATGTGTTTGTGGTATCTTGTCACGGCCCCGCCCTGCTCTTGATTTGCTTCTCACATCCACTGGGATGATGGTGGGCTGGCTTTTGCTTGCCGATCTCATGCCGTTCAGTGTGTGCTTATGTATTTGCATTTGGGTTGGGAATATGTATGTGTTTGTGGTATCTTGTCACGGCCCCGCCCTGCTCTTGATTTGGTTCTCACATCCACTGGGATGATGGTGGGCTGGCTTTTGTTGGCCGATCTCATGCCGTTCAGTGTGTGCTTATGTATATCGTATCATCTTTTCATGCTGCTTTGCATCTGGGTTGGGAATATGTATGAGTTGGTGGTATCTTGTCACGGCCCCGCCCTGCTCCTGATTTGCTTTTTCACATCCACTGGGATGATGGTGCGTTGGCTGCCCTCGCTGGTGTGTGAGGTGTGTGTTGCTTGCATCGTTTGTCACTTGCGAGCTTGTGTCGTACTTCACCTTAGCCGGTTTTGCTTATGGCTGTTTGTCTCCGCTTACTTCTCCGATTCCTGCGAAAGTATTCAACAAGTGTAGCGCAGAGTGAAAGGGTTTTGATGTCGCATAAAAGTCACTGCATTCCTGCCAAGAATTTCTCGCGACCCAGCTTCGTTCGTTCCAAGTAAAAACGCCATACAAAGAGCGAATTAGCTTTGCGTCTTCACAGCGGTTAACGAAAGACGTCATCGACATAATTCGTAAACAAAATTGGTAAGAGTTAGGAATGAAAGAGAGGTTTCACGCGTCTGTGTTATACTTTCGCTTTTTCCGGTTTTACTGTGCGCTGAAGCTCTCCTCTCTGCTTTCCAAATCCTGCAAAAGTGTTCAACCAAACGATGCAAAGTAAAAAAGTCTCCATATCGCATGCAGTTTCAATGTTTCCTGGCGAGAATTACCCGCGCCCCAGCTACGTTCTTTCCAATGGAGGCACAAGAAGGGAAAACAGTTAGGGTTCGCGTGTTCATACGAGTAATCAAGAAACGTCAAAAACATAATGGCAACACGAGATTGTTCGAGTTAGAAGGGCTTTTCTTCAAGATCGTCTACCCCTGCAGGTGCACTAGGCGCCTGTTTTCAGGGCACTTCATACTTGTTGTCTTATTTTGTCACCTTCACAAGACATGGCTCACTTGGAGTCCATATCGTAACAGGGTAAGATCGTAAGAAAGAGTCTGGCGGGCGCTTACTTGCTTCGCCAATTCCGGAGAACAAAAATAGGCTTTGAACACGCCTTTTAAATTCTTCTGAAGCTTTATGCCGACGCAGAAACCCTAATTTAGGGTTGGCGCCGTCGGCAGGAAAGTTGACTTAAATGAACAACTTTATGTCCGTGCTTGGCGAGGGCTAAGGGAGGGCTGACACGAGCCGTATGTCCGTGCTTGGCGAGGGCTAAGGGAGGGCTGACACGAGCCGTATGTCCGTGCTTGGCGAGGGCTGAGGGAGGGCTGACACGAGCCGTATGTCCGTGCTTGGCGAGGAGAACGGAGACTGAAATGGAACGTGCGGGAGTCGCGCGGCCGTGCTTGTGGGCGGGCCTCGGCACTGAAAAGGGTGCTGGTGGGAGCGGTGAGCAGAATGATCTTGAGCCCGACGTCGGCAAAATTCAAGCTGAGGTGCGGACTCGGCCTATAGTCCCGAGCGCTGCAGCGCCTCCGCTGAGCGCGAGGCGAGGGGAGCACTGAGGAGATGCCCTCAGAGCCGTCCGATGAGGAGCGATGCTGGATGGTGCCTGGAGTGAGGGTTGACCAGCACATCCCTCAATAGATGCAGGCAGAGTACCAGGAGCTCACGGCAGGGCAGGGTTGGATGATAACGGAATGGTCAAGCATGCGAGGGACGGAAGGAAGGACATGGTCTTGAGTGATGCCGGAACGGTTGAACGGTGTGTAAGGGGAGGGCGAGGCGAGGTAAGGACGGGGGCATCGGGAGGGCGGGTGCTGCACAGCTGCGGATGCGGAGAGTGCGGGAGATCGAGCTGAAGCGGCGCTTGTGCATCGCCCACGCGGACAAAGAAGAGCTGAAGGCCAATCTAGCGGAGGTGTCCCCCTCGAGATCCTCTTATGACTCAGTGCCCTGAGCCTCTTATGAGCCCGGTGCTGCTTCCTCCTTTTATCAACTCGTTCTCAAACCCAGGACCATTGGCGTCTTGGAGGGGGGCCTTAATCGATTACCAGCTTCAAGCCAGGGCCCCGTAATGCTTCTGTCTGGGAGAAGGCCCTACTCGATTACCCGCTTCGACTACAGCGGCTTGAGTGAAGCCCGGCGTATGTAGTTATATGTTAGTTCACTCCCTATCGCGGTTCCCTGGCACGTAACCGAAGACGGGGTGAGTTGGCCTTGGGGCCCTCTCTGGGGACAAGCCAGGGGTCGAGGAGGTCTCGAAGGTCCCTGCCAGCGCGGCAGGTTGGATCGGCCTCACCATCTGACGCGATGCCTGCTTGCAGGAAAAGCATGAGCACACTCTTGCCGCCTCTCTGATAGGCAAGATGGAGACCGAGATCGGAGCCCTGAGCGCGCAGCTGATGCAGACGGACTCGCGGGTGTGCTTCCTCCGCCGTGCCCATGCCAGACGCTGCTAGAGCCCTGCTCGAAGCTCCGCCTCGTCGGCCCCCCCCGGATGACCACCGCTGCCTCGCGCGCCACACGATTACGATGGCGATACTGAGGGGGGGGCGGGAAGGGGAGGCTGTTGGAATCTGCAGTGTCTGCTGATCAGTTTGATGTAAAGCATGACTGTCTAGGCCCTGTACAGCACTCAGGATGATCAAACCCTGAAGAAACCCTGAAGAAACCCTATGAAACCCTTAGATCTAGATCTAGATCTGCTGAACTAATCGTGGCCGTTGGATCACATGATGACCATCGGCAAGACACAGTGTGTAATAGTTCACGGCCCATCGCAGACGTGTCACTGCAGTCGTTATGAACCTGGCAGTGGCACGTCATAACTAACTGAATAGCGAACTTTCACTTAGACTGGCCAATCAGTAATGATGGCACGCCAATGTTCGTGGCGTTTCGAGCTGCGAACTGGTATATCTTGTGATAATGAAAGTTAGCAGTTGCTTTTGCAAATTACCCGACTCTGAATTCCAAAAGGTTATGGGCCCACTTACGTTGTAAGTGAGGATCCATTTTTGTTTATCACGCAAATTTTCCGCTGCGCGTAAGAGAATTCACTATGGTCAAAGGGAAGAGCTACAGCCAAGCTGCGACACCGCCACCTGCTGGTAGCGCGCCAGAATATGAAGTGTCCTATTCTGGCGAGTCGACTTCGCGAGATGTTATGCTGAGTAACCAGCAGGAGGATATCTCGGCGCTTAAGGATATGGTGAAAGGTTTGAGTGCTCAGCTCTACAGCCTGAGCAACCTTCATCAACCAGGCCTCAACGCCGCTCCTGTCCCTGAGGACAAGCATCTACCTTTGTCGCCCGTTAGTGGGCAACGTCCTTTGCCTAGTCTTTCTTATATGACTAATATTACCGCGGACTCGCACTTTTCTGGTAAAACTGACCAGGAAGGACATTGGGACGAGTTTTGTTCGAGAATTAAGCCGTCTTGCCGCCACCCTTCTCTAGCATTGTTGCTTATGGCGTCTACTCCGCTCCAAGAGGTGAGGGAGGATAAACATTATCTTGAGGAAGCGAATCAACTGTTTTATGACTTCCTCTGCCGCGTTACCACGGGTACTGCGAACGCTCTTGTTCGCAGCTACGAAGAGTATTCTGACGGTCACGGAGCTTGGCGGGAACTGGCCCAATTGCGACACGACACCAGCGCTGTCTACTTCATCACTCAGGTGGACAAGCTGCTGTCGCTACCGAATCAACTCTCGAGACTTGCCCCTCCTCTCCCCACGTTTTTGGAGTCGAGGGAGGCAATTCGTCGTATACGCGAATACTCCGCGAATACGCGCGTTACGCCTTCTGGCAAGCCTCTGTGTATGGAGACGGTTGAGACCATCTTTACTGCCATGGCTATTGTACGACTGCACCCGGACTATATGCTCGTCAAGTCCAAATTTATGTCTGAGGCCATGCCGACCGTGAGTGTGCTGTCGGCCCAGGTAGCATCTCACTACGACACCATACTCGCTCCGCGCGCTGGTGTAGCGCAAACTGCCCACGCACTGCAGACTCAATATGAGACTGCTGGTGCCATCGCTGACGACAGGCGCAGGCAGGAGGAGGGGAAGAGGAAGCAGCTGGCTGTCAAGGTGCCGTGCCCTGTGTGTCACAGACGCGGGCACTCTGCTAAGGACTGCTTCATCAAGAACGTCGAGAAGCGGGAGGCTTTCCTCAAGAAGGCTACGGCGACCGCCAAGGAGGCGGTTCTCAAGAGAGTGGCTGACTACGAGAAGAATGGTAGCTTACCGAAGCCTGGTGGACATCTTGGCGCTGCAGCTGGGAAATCTGAGCTTTATCCTGGACTGGAAGAAGCTGGTGAGGTCGCCTTCGCTATTCGGGAGGCGAGTACATCTGACTTGCACCCTGGTCTGGACGAGACTGGTGAAGATATATATGCCAGTCACTACGGTTCTGGGCTATTGGAATCTGGTTGTGATAGCATCTCTGGCTCGCTGACCTCTTGTCCGACCTTGGGCCAGCTGTCAACGTACCAGGAGTTCTCGTTGAGTGAATTTCTGGAAGGTGAACACTCTGCCCTCCACTCAGACTCAGGTGAGAATGTTATATCCACTACTGGCGGAGCGGAGAAGTACTCTGATAATCTCAGCATCTCTGGGTCGCTGCCTTCCAGTTCGACCCTGTGCGAGCATTGGACATGTGGTCGAGGCTCTGTACCTGTGGAGCCCCAGCCACGTGAGGTCCCAGTGTTCAATTACTACTCTGTGCTGGCGGACGTGGGCGACCCTGAGCTCATTGTGTCCCACACCACTGGTGAAGGCACCGAGGGCAGTGAGGGCACTGTGGGTGCACCTTGTGTGGAATTGTCTTCAGTGGGGTGCCCTCCTCGCAGGACCAGGAGGAAGCACCACTGCTACGTCCCCAACAAGCATTCTCGAGGCGCCGAGGTTGTGCCTGTGTATGACTCGTGGGTCTACATTGATGTGCTCACTGCCTTCTTCCCTGACAAGGCTCGTCTGAAGAGGACACAGGCCCAGTGGGATTGTGGACGTGACCAACACCTGGGTGGCATTTTTCAGATATCCCCCAGGCAATTATGGTTCAAGCCTGAGTTGCAGCAGTGGCATTCTATCATGATGGCTGGGACTGTGGAGATATACCTTCGTGCTTGTGACATACTTGACAGGGGCACTACCCTTCCTCGTGGTGTTGAGTGTACTGTCAGTCTCGGGGTGATCCTCTACCAGCGCAACCTCATCAGGCAGCTTACAGATGACATGGATATATTGCTGAAGCTGGAGTCCGTAATGGTGCGCACCTCGCTTGAAGACCTGCACAGCTGGGCCTCTGAGCTCGGGAAGGCCACTAGAGCCTTGATACGGGTGGTGCAGCACTATGCAGGCATGCTGTCCCTCGATGAGGGGTGGGGTATCGATGAGTGCTCGGACTATGACTCGGATGGTGATGATCCCCTGCCAGACTTGGAAGATGCCTCTAACTCTGACGAGGAGGAGGAGGGGCCAGTGACAGGTGATTCTGGCTCTGCTGATATGGTGGGCTCACCTAATTATGATCAGCTTTTTGGAGACCGGGATTCCTGGTCTTACCACCCAATGGGGGACAGCTGTATGCCTGATCCTCTCTCTGTCTCTGAGCTGCCTGGCAGTGCCTCTGCTGTAGAGGCTCCTGACCTCACTTCAGGTTCGGACTCTGCCTCAGATTGTGGTGATTCTCTACCAGATCTGGAGGATGCCTCTGACTCTGACGAGGAGGAGGAGGGTGTGTACCATGGGCACTTAGACGAGGAGGAGGACTCTGTGGACCTTGGGCAGCCCGTTGAAGGAGTGGGTTATGACCCCTCTGATGATTGGGCCTCTGGACTACTTTCTCAGCCTTGCAGGGTTCCCATCTGCACTGTGGGTCTGCTCCCCAGTGACTATTATGAGGACAACTGTGAGGACTGCTGTGGTGATGCATGTGATGGCCTCGTCGAGGAGGTGGATTTCTACCATGCTCAGGTGGCATGTGGTGTGCGTGCTGGTGACGGTCGCACTCGGTCTGATGGGGGCAAGAGTGCTGTTATTGACAGTGGTGCCACCAAGCACATTTTCAACTCTGTCCACATGTTTAATGCGGACTATGATACTACAGCCTGTGAGACTTTCAGTGTGGTGCAGAGTCAGTCTGTGGACTCCTCTGGCAGTGGCTCAGTGACCTTTGCCAAGAGGGATGTGGAGTCTGGGCGTGTAGTTGGGCTGCGGTTCATGGACACGCACTGCATACCTGATCAGCCCTTCAACCTCTTATCTGTGGTGGCCCTGGAGGATGCAGGTTTCAGTGTGGACTTTGGGGCTAGAACTTTATCCAAAGGGGGGGTTGTGTTCTCCTTTGCCAGAGTTGGCAACCAGTATATTATGCATGAAGACACATATGGCACTCTGGATACACATCTAGCCTGTGCTGTGACACATACTGACGATCAACGAGACCGTTCTGACTGGAAATTTGAGGACACCAAGCCTCACTTCACTACTCATGGTCCTTTTCTCCTGGAGCTATTTTCCTCTGATGACAACCACATCCTGGAGCATCACTGTACCATCACTGACTCATGCTTTGACAAGGACTGGGCTGGCAAGCAGTGCTATGGGAACCCACCGTTTGACCACGACATTATTCTACGGTGTCTCCAGAAGGCCCTCGCTGACTTCGCCAGAGACCCCTCTAACACCAAGTTCATGCTCATATTACCTAAATGGGTTACAGCGAGCTGGTGGAGTCTGGTCTCTCAGTTTGACATCATTCATGAATACCCTGTTGGTGCTAGGATCTTTTCTGCACCACGGGAGTCATGCTATAATGTAGCCAACCTGGATCCCTGTGGAGAGGATCGTGTGTGGATCGAGGACATCAAGTGGCCAGTAGTGGTGCTTTTCAAGGACTCGCACACCACGGAGAGACTTGACATCAAGATGCTGCAACACGTAAGGCTGGGCCACATTGGTGACAAGTCTATTGACCACATGTTTGCTCAGAGTGTCCCTATGAGTATCACCGAGTCACAGTACTCTGGCAGCCCCGTGCAGCATTGCCCCGAAAGGTGCATTGCCTGCAGGCTGACCAAAGCCATACGGCCTACTGTGAAGCCCACAGGGAGGGAGCTGTCCAAAGAGCTGGGCAATCTTGTGTGGTCAGATACCTGTGGGCCTTTCAGGGTCAGTGCTGGGGGGTTCAGGTGGTTTGCACTATTTGTTGATGACTGCACTACATGGATATCCATCTTCTACCTGAAGGTCAAGTCGGACTACCTCCAGGCCTTCCAGCGATATCTGAAGGAGGTGAAGCGCCTGAGGAGCACCATGGGCCTGTTCAGTGAGTACCACATGGTGCTCCACACCGATGGCGACAGCACCATGATAGCTTGACAAACTGCAGCCTTCTGTGAGGAACATGGGATTGAGCAGAGGCATGGCTCACCGTACCTGCATGAGAACCAGGCGAGGGTGGAGAGGTCACACCGAGATGTGCAAGCTATGGCCAGAGCACTTCTGCTGACCTCTGGGTTTGGTTCAAGTATGTGCCCTCTGGCCACCCGCCATGCAGTGTCCTCAACCGTACGTTCCGCAAGGCTCTGGGGTGGACTTCATCCTACTACCTTACCAGGAACAAGCACGCTGACCTGTCCCAGTTACGGATATTTGGATGCAGGGCATATCCCTTCATTGACCCCACGGTCCGTGAACACAAGCTCAGCAACCGGGCACGTGAGATCAGATATGTTGGACACTCAGAGGTGTCATCTGCCTATCTACTGTATGATTGTGACGCTGGCAAGGTGGTCAACTCTGGTATGGTTACCTTCTCGGAGAAGCTGGACACGCTGGGTAAGGTGATCACCTCATGGGACCCTTCTGCAGTGACCCCTCTCAAGACCAACTTCATGGCCACCACTCTGGATGCGCCCTACAGGGATCCTCCGCCTACACTGTTGGAGACTGCTGTGCTGGAGCAGGGTGTGTACATCCCTGAAGGTAGTGACGAGATTGTGGTTGTTGTGAAGGTGGAGACCTCTGATGACGTGTGCTGGGTGAGCTTGAGCTCATATCTCGAGCCAGGCAGTGAGCGCCTGTCACTACTGAGGGATTGCCCTACATATGGCAGTATCAACGCCCACTATCCACTGTTCACCGAGGTGCGTGCTGTGACTGGGAAGGGGGACTATGAGGAAGCCATGGTGTGTGGACGTGCTCTTGGGCCACATGCTCAACCCTACTGCTTGGTGCTCCTCACCAACTTCACCATGTTGGACCTGCCTGAGGGAGATGTTCGATTTCCACCTACACACACATGCCTTGGTGTGCAGGCAACTGGAACACCAGCTGCTCAGGAAGCCCTGCTGCCTGCAGGGGTCACTGAGCCGAGATCTCATGCTCAGGTATTGACAGCGCCTGACTGTGCTGAGTGGCTCAGCTCTATTCAGGATGAGTTGGAGGCGCTCGTGCAGATCAAGGGGGCTCTGCAGATGCTGGATGAGGGGGACGTGCCAACTGGAGTGAAGCTGCTGGAGATGTCTCTGGTCCTCAAGGTCAAGCTGGACAAGAACCGGGAGCTGCTGAAGAGGAAAAGCAGAGTGTGTGTGCGAGGGAACAAGCAAGAGTATGGCGTGGACTACTACGACACCTTCGCCCCGTGCACCCAGCTGTCCTCTGTGAGAGTTGTCATTACCCTCGCCCTCAACCTGGGCCTCACAGTGTACCACATGGACGTGGACACTGCTTTCCTGAACTCCGTGCTCGAGGAGGACCTGTATGTGCGCCTTCCCCGAGGGCTGGATTATGGGGGGCACAGATGTGCCAAGCTACTGAAAGCTGTATATGGACTCAAGCAGGCGGGTAAGGAGTGGTTCGACACCTCAGATGCATTCATCATGGGGTATGACCCCAGAATGAGGAGAAGTGACGTGGAGCCATGCCTGTACTTCATCCGGGACTCCACTCTCCAAGTGATCATCTTGGCCTATGTCGATGACTATCTGGTGGCCACCAATGACAAGTCCTGGTATGATACTTTTGTGTCATCCTTCCATGCGCAGTATGCATGCAAGGATCTTGGAGTGTTGGACCTGGTCATGGGCATCGGGGTGCGCTGGGGGAGTGACACAGCATACCTATGCCAGTCTGGTTATATCACCCAGATCATCAGTACCTATGGCCTGGATGATGCCAAGCCAGCGAGCCTGCCGATGTCACCTGGCACTGCACTGGAACCTGCTGATGGCAAGGGAGCTATGCCCTACAGGGCTCTCCTGGGGCAGCTGCAGTGGGTGGCTCGCTGCAGCCGGCCTGACATAATGGCGGCAGTATCGGTTCTCTCGAGGTTCTGCACCACGTATGGTCCAGAGCACTTCATGGCCCTGAAGCAGGTGGTGAGGTACCTGAAGGGCACCAAGGACTACGAGTTGGTGCTGCGCACTGCTTCAGTGCCTGGGGGGGGTGGTACTGGACCAAGCAGGCCCTTGCCCCTATCCATCTACACTGACTCCGACTATGCTGGGTGCAAGGTAACCAGAAGGAGCACCTATGGCATTGCAGTATTCCTATGTGGGAGTCTGATCATTTTCTCGTCCATGATCCAGAAGAGCGTGTCCCTATCCACTACCGAGGCCGAGATTATCGCTATGTCTGAGGGAGCTCGTGAAGTCAAGTATGTTCTCAACGTGCTGGACTCCCTGGTGGACATATGCAGGCCAGTGCCCATGTACTGTGACAACCAGGGAGCCATTCACCTGGCCACCAACTACGTGAACAACTCCAGATCCAAGCACATCGAGGTCAGGAACATGTACATCAGGGAGTTGATCAAGGCCAAGGACACAGAGGCGCTATACACTGGGACAGATGACAACACCGCTGACATCATGACCAAGCCCCTGGCACTCCCTGTATTTCGTGTGCATCGAGAGCGACTGGGTGTCATGAACCTGCCTCGTGGAGACCGCTGAAGACTGAAGGGGCACCATCCTAAAGACTGGAGCTGGAGGGGCACCATCCCAAGAACTGGGCATTGCTGACTGAAGGGGCACCATTCCCAAGAACTGGCAGTAGGACAACTAGACAGTCACCCTTTAGAAGGGGTGTTGGAATCTGCAGTGTCTGCTGATCAGTTTGATGTAAAGCATGACTGTCTAGGCCCTGTACAGCACTCAGGATGATCAAACCCTGAAGAAACCCTGAAGAAACCCTATGAAACCCTTAGATCTAGATCTAGATCTGCTGAACTAATCGTGGCCGTTGGATCACATGATGACCATCGGCAAGACACAGTGTGTAATAGTTCACGGCCCATCGCAGACGTGTCACTGCAGTCGTTATGAACCTGGCAGTGGCACGTCATAACTAACTGAATAGCGAACTTTCACTTAGACTGGCCAATCAGTAATGATGGCACGCCAATGTTCGTGGCGTTTCGAGCTGCGAACTGGTATATCTTGTGATAATGAAAGTTAGCAGTTGCTTTTTGCAAATTACCCGACTCTGAATTCCAAAAGAGGCGGGTGACGGGACGCAGGGTAGCTTCTCCCCCCTAAGATCGCCGGCAGCACAGGAGCAGAGCGACCAGGGAACCTTATCCGTTCTCAAGGTGGAACCTGCGCCTGCTCCACTGCCCGGGCTCTTGTCGTCCGCGCGACGGGATGGAAAGGAGGTTCATGGTGTTCTTGCTTCAAGAATGTCCAACCTGTATGTGCAATATTTTGAATTTTAACAAATCGAAGATGTATAACAGAGAGTATTGCCGGCATTTTGAATTGCTGTCAGGCGCGCTTGATGATGCACGGTGGTGCGTGCCTCCAGGACGCGAGGCACTTGTAGCGTGCGCAGTCTGCATTAGGGCTGGTTACACAGTCTGCATTAGGGCTGGTTACACAGTCTGCATTAGGGCTGCTTTCATCCTGCGGCGCTGACTACGTGCATGGAGTCCGTGGGAGGAGAACAGGTCGCGAGTCAGAAGCTGACAGAGGAGAACCACGAGCTCAAGCTCAAGCTGGAGGCCTTGCAGATCCCGGGTGGGGGGCAGGTGGGCCCTACTCCCCCCCCATCCCGCAACCTCCCAGCCCCCCAGGGAGCGCGAGGGCGAGCGGCGGCTGGGGGGATCGCGGCAAGCTCCGGGGAGGAAGGAGAGGACCAGAGATGCACCGTTTGGCATGAGGGGGGCTCCGTCATACCCCCATACTCGACACTATGGCACACCCAGTCGGGGCGGCGGAAGTCGCCGGGCTGCTAAGTCTAGCCACTCGAAAGCGGCGGCAGAAAACGTGTTGTCCTCGCTCCGCCCCTCAGATACACAAATGGTCACAGCCTGATGCCCCCTCCACGCTGACGTCAGGGGGCATGCTCATCTGCCTCGAGCGCTTCCCCGGGCGCCGAGATCCCAGCCCTAAACTCAAAGGCCACCCGGGCAGTGCCCCCGAGCGGCCGGTCCCCTTCTCGCTCCAGCAAGGAGGGGGCGGTGGGGGGAGGGGGGCAGCGTGGCATGCTCGAGGGAGGGAAGGGATGGGAGGCATCCTAACACGACAGAAATGGCGTTGGGATTCACTGCAGCCGGTGGGAGGCATTGCTGGCTGCGATGTGCCTCCGAGGAAGTCGAAGGGGGGCTTGGTGGGAGTGGTGATGAGTGCTGGGACGGAGGGGACTCGGTCAGGTGTTCACGGACTTGGAGGCAGAGGTGGAGGAGTTGAGAGCTCGCCTCGTGCTAATGTCTGTGCAGGCAAGAAGCCCCCGTCCCCCACACCCGGCCCCGGCAGGGTGCAGAGATCAGAGGAGAGAGGCTCCCCGGCGCCTCTGGCTTGATGACAAGGGGCTGGGCTGCGCAGGTGGCGGAGAGTGAGGCAGAGAAGGACCAGCTGCGCAAGATCCACAACACCTTCAGCCTCCCAGCGTTCTCTGAGATTTCTCAATTCCGACCAGAGGTCCTGGCCCCCGTCAAGACCCCCCTTTTCCCTGGAACTCTTTGCCCCACCCCCCAACTTGCCGCGAGCGTGGCGTTCATCGACTCAGTTCATTCAAGCAAAAGTTTGAGCTTCTGAGGCGCCGCCATCGGTACATGCCCTCTCTCTTCTCAGGCATGTTGTTCATTTGTTCGCTGCGAGCCGATCGGGTCGGGGTGTAGTCGGATTTGGGATGAGGGTTGAGGGGGGTGCCAAATGATCAGGTCTCCTTCCGCGCTCGCTGCCTGGACCCCACGATGGTCAACGCCCCGGGAGGGCTCCAGGTCGGCCGTCCACACCATCCATAAGACTGGCTGAGGCTGCTCCTGGGCTCCAGGTCGGCCTGCCACAGAGTGCATGGTGCGGCAAGTTGGCGCGTAGTTGTTGAGCAGCTGGGGACGGGCTGCTGGCGGCGGGCAGGTGTGGGTGCTGGTGAACAAGGAGGGCTTGCGCCTGTTCGCGCGTGGGCTCAACCAGTTCTTCCCGATGGATCATATCCAGAGGTGCGCCGCCTCCATATCCTCCTAATGCTGAGCGGTCGCTGCCAGGAGCAAAAGGCGGAAGTGAAAAGCAGGAGCTGACGTCGAGGGATTAGGGCAGGAGGCTTCAGCTCCCCCCACCCCTGCGTCCCCGTGCCCAACGCCTTTCATCCGCGCTCCTCCTTGTGAGTGACCGCAGCATGTCGCGCTTGTGAGTAAGCGCAGCATGTCGTAGAATTGCGAAGCTTTGTACAGCACTGGCCCCGAAGCCGATGTTGCACCGTCTGCACAAAGATCGATTAGATACCCAGGCAGGGCGCCTGTGCAGATGCTTACCGGTTGGGTCCTGGCAGGTTCAACGTTGACGGCGACTACTTTCTCTTCCAGTGCTCCAAGGTGCCACACGCTTACAGAAGGCCGCGTGCACAAGCCGATCTACTCGAGCGGTGTCCTTGCATATGCGATGTTGAATGCGTGATGGCGCCGCGAAGTAAAATGGGGCAGCGTGGAGGGAGGTGGCGAGAGCAACATGACACATGCCGAGAGGCGTGGAGGGAGGTGACGAGTGCAACATGACACATGACAAGAGGCGTGGGAGGGAGGTGGCGAGAGCAACATGACATATGACAAGAGGCGTGGAGGGAGAGGCAAGTGCAACATGACACATGTACAGAGGCGTGGAGGGAGGTGGCGAGCAACAGGCACATGCCAGAGGCGTGAGGAGTGTGGCGAGAGCAACATGGGAATATGACAAGAGGCGTGGAGGAGGTGGCGAGAGTAACATGACACATGCCGAGAGGCGAGGGAGGTGCAGGTGGCGAGTGCAACTTGACCCATGACGAGAGGCGGGAGGGAGGTGGCGAGAGCAACATGGCATATGCCAAGAGGCGGGAGGAGGTGGGCGAGAGCATGGCACATGCCGAGAGGCGTGGAGGGAGGTGGACGATTTGGGCATATGCCAAGAGGCGTGAGGGAGGTGGCGAGAGCAACATGACACATGACAAGAGGCGTGGAGGGAGGTGGCGAGAGCAACATGGCACATGACAAGAGGCGTGGAGGAGGTGGCGAGAGCAACATGACATGACGTGAGGCGTGGGAGTGGAGAGGTGGCGAGAGCAACATGGCATATGACAAGAGGCGGAGGAGGTGGCGAGAGCAACATGCCACATGAACAGGCGTGGAGGGAGGTGGCGAGAGCAACATGACACATGCCGAGAGGCGTGGAGGGAGGTGGCGAGAGCAACATGGCACATGATGAGAAGCGTGGATGGAGGTTGCGAGAGCAACATGGCACATGCCGAGGCGTGGGTGGTGGTGGCGAGTGCAACATGGCACATGCCGAGAGGTGGGAGGGAGGTGTGGCGAGTAACATGGCATATGCCAAGAGGCGTGGAGGGAGTGGCGAGTGCAACATGACACATGCCGAGAGGCGTGCAGGGAGGTGACGAGTGCAACATGGCCATGACAAGAGGCGTGGAGGGGAGGTGGCGAGAGCACATGACACATGACGAGAGGCGGGGAGGGAGGTATGAGTGAAATATGAGATATGACAAGAGGCGTGGAGGGAGGTGGCGAACTAACATGGCAACATGCCGAGAGGCGTGGAGGGAGGTGGCGAGTGAAATATGAGATATGACAAGAGGCGTGGAGGGAGGTGGCGAGTGCAACAGGACACATGCCGGAGAAAGGTGGTGGGAGGTGGCGAGCGCAACATGACACATGACGAGAGGCGTGGGGAAGGTGACGAGAGCAACATGGCACATGCCGAGAGTGGAGGGAGGTGGCGAGAGCAACATGGCACATGATGAGAGGCGTGGGGGGAGGTGACGCAGTAACTTGACACATGCCGATAGGCGTGGAGGGAGGCGGCAAGTGCAACATGTCACATGAAGAGAGGCGTGGAGGAGGTTGTGAGTGCAACATGACACATGCCGAGAGGCGGGAGGAGGTGGCGAAAGCAACATGGCACATGACAAGAGGCGTGGAGGGAGGTGACCAGTGCAACTTGACCCATGACGAGGCGTGAGGGAGGTTGCAAGTGCAACATGGACACATGACGAGAGGCGTGGGGAGGTGACGAGTGCAATACACATGCCGAGAGGCGTGGAGGGAGTGTGGCGAGTGCAATATGGCACATGACGAGAGGCGTGAAGGAGGTGGCGAGTGCAACTTGACACATGCCGAGAGGCGGGAGGAGGTTACGAGTGCAACATGTCCCATGACGAGAGGCGTGGGGGGAGGTGGCGAGTGCAACTTGACCCATGCCGAGAGGCGTGGAGGGAGATGACGAGTGGGTAAACGAGAAGGCGGGAATGATGAGAGGCGTTGAGGGAGAAGGAGAGGGGGGGGCATGCAGACGGACGGCACTAAAGGAGTGGAAAATCATTCATTATATGCCAGCGAGGTGGTGGCAGGTTGCATTAAGGTGAGACACGTACGCCATATTGACAAATTCGTGTCGCCTCGTTGGTCACTCCTGTGAGTGTCATCATCTGGTTGCCATGCGGTGCCGCATTGTTTGATCGTATACTTCACAGAGCCGCACCAGTGTGGGCACAGCTCACACCGCAAATAGGTGTTGTGGAGAACTGCGGTGCGTGGGGTGCCATTATGTCTGGAGCCTTGGGACTGTGTATGAGAGAATGCAAGTATGCCAAAAGTGTGTCATCGAAAGGGGTGCAAGGCACGCAGGTAACTTTGATGCGTGGGGTCGGGCTGGGTGCTCAAATCTCCTCCAGGCCGCAATGCGTGTTGCTATGGATTCCAAATTGAACACCACACCCCCTCCCGATACGATACGTGCCTTGATGGCAAGAGAGCAGGCGTTGAAATCAGCACACAGCCCAGACGCCCTCCTGCCTCCATCTCCTTCTTCCTCGCCTCGCACCTCGCCTCGCACCTCGCCGACACATCCAGCGTCAGCTTAGGTCAATATGGAGTTGTACTTGGCTAAGTGCACAATCTAGTAAGATAGTTTGCAAACCGTTTGTGTATTGTTCACGAACCTGGCACAAGGGGGGCATACTTAACAAGTGGACACCTCTGATAGGCTATTGGGGGTTAAGGCTCCCGATCCGTGCCCATGCTTGTTATGATATTGTTTGAGCAACCCGCAAATGCGGTCTTGATGACTTGACAGATTTATGATTAACTGCACTCAAAAACTCGAGGATCCTGTGCTTTTTGTTTCATTGACTGCAGTTCTCTTCCATATGCGCGTACTCGGCGCTAAAAATCACGCCTTATCTTCATGTATTTGACACGTGCTTAGCGGTTCGGAAGCTTCTTCGGCGGGTGCGTGCCTTTGCTCTTGGAACGTCCGGTTGCGGTGCAGTAGATCGCTAGTTCATGATGTAATCCTCATTTAAAGTACATTGAGTAACATGTTGCTACATGTTGCTCACTTGACCTGTTCATGCATTTGCAATACGTTTCTTAGGACGTCCTACGAATCAGGGAGCCGTCGCATTTACCTATGCCGTCACAAAGTGGTCACATGCATAATTCAACGTTAGGAAGTTTTGAAAGTCACTAGAATTTAAGGGATGAATTCTAAGACAACGAAAAAAGTTGGTTTTTGAAAAAAAAAATGTGAGAAATATGGGCCGAAAACCGCGGTTTTCGGACTGTTTTCCGCATTTTAGGCCTATTTTGGCTCAAATAGCCTTACGCCTACGGTTTAATGTCATGTTTGCGAAGTTTTGAAGGTTGCCTTACCCCACCACAACATATCCAAGTGTCACACAAAAGATGGTTCTTGAAATTTTTTATTTTTTGAGAAATATGGCCCGAAAACCGCTGTTTTCGGGATGTTTTCTGCATTTTAGGCCTATTTTGGCTCAAATAGCCTTACGCCTACGGTTTAATGTTATGTTTGCGAAGTTTTGAAGGTTGCCTTACCCCACCACAACATATCCAAGTGTCACACAAAAGTTGGTTCTTGAATCTTTTTAAATTTTTTGAGGAATATGGGCCGAAAACCGTTGTTTTCGGATTGATTTCAGCATTTTAGGCCTATTTTGGCTCAAATAGCCTTACGCCTACGGTTTAATGTTATGTTTGCGAAGTTTTGAAGGTTGCCTTACCCCACCACAACATATCCAAGGTGTCACACAAAAGTTGGTTCTTGAATTTTTATTTTTTGAGAAATATGGCCCGAAAACCGTTGTTTTCGGGCTGTTTTCTGCATTTTAGGCCTATTTTGGCTCAAATAGCCTTACGCCTACGGTTTAATGTTATGTTTGCGAAGGTTTGAAGGTTGCCTTACCTCACCACAACCTATCTAAGGCACAACAAGTTGTTTGAATGAAGAAATGATCTTCATTTGCCCGATAACTCGTATGTTTCGGGCTCTTTTCGGCTAATTTTCATAATTTCAGATATATTTTTGATAATAATGCCTTATGCCCATGGTGTAATGATGCATTTTTCAGGTTTGGAGCTTAATTAACCCTTTAAGGCCACAATTCTAAGGCACAACCAGTTTTTGAAATAAGGCAAAACAATAATTTGCTTCAAAAAAATTGTATGTCACACCTTGACCGTCCGCCTATTTTCTTGAGGCACAAGAGGCACGAGAGAGGCACGGGAGGTGATCAAAATAGCAATCCTAGGATGCGTTGATGCTCCGCATCGGATAGATGATAATAATCTTTCCTTCTTATTCTGCGTTTGGTCATGATCACATCTACACACGCAATGTGGTGGGAATATGTAAGGCATTTTTTACTAGTGTCCACAAAGTACTCCGTGCACGTCTCTTCATCACGCCATTCCAAGAAGCGGCCTTCCACAACATATTCCCCACACGTTGCATACACCCCTTCCCCCGCCGGGCTGTAGTAATCGTCCTTCATCCCCGCCGGATCTTCAACCACTTGCACTCCACCAAGCGCCTTCACTAAATAGTAGGAGTGCAAGTCATCTCCCCCAGATGGCCGTGCAAAAATGCTCCCCCGCGCAACCATCACGCCCATCTCATGCGCGGCCTCCGCCGCTTGACGTCGTGTTTGCCGGGCTTGCGTTGCCTCTTTCACCGTCAAAGTGAACGGCACCCACTCGTCCACATGGCTCTTGTAGTGGCACCCCGCACTATCCGGGTGCGCCCGCTCGCACTGCGCATAACAGTACTCACAATAGCACTGCCGGTCCCGCTTCAAACCCACCAGCAGTCCAACCCCCGCGCGCACGGAGTGCAACCGGAGGGTTCGGTCGACCGTGTCAAAAACCGGACCCGATTCATCCACGTCGCCTTTTTCCACCAGGAAAAAGAACCGCTTGCAAAACTGTGAGCCTCGGGACCATGTCGTGTCCTTAGGGTCTTGCAGCCTTTCAACACAAAACTCCCATAAATGCCTGGCGCATGTTATCCCGCCATACCACTTGTCCGGGGTAGCCATCACCGCCAGACTCGCCTCATGCTTGACAATCACCCCCATTGCATCTTGCTCGCCTCGTGCGTGGGCTGTCTCAAATAAGTTGCGCTGGCATGGGATCCCAAGCCCTCTCACCCACTCCGCGCACATCGGGCGGCCGCTCTCCACGACGTCCGCAAATGCCGTTCCGCACTTGTTCTGCACCGCGCTCCCATCCGCCCACTCGTGTACAAATTTCGGCAGCGGGATGCCTCTCTTGATGAAATAGTCCTTCACAATAAGCATGCGCATGTGTTGGATGGAGCGATGGCTATGTGGCATGTCGTCGCCGATGAGGTAGATGTAGTCCTTGATAATGATGGGGTTCTCCTCCGTGGACTGCACACCATCCACCGGGCCATATGCGTGTCTCCATATGACACAACACAAAAGTGAAGCTTGCTTCACAATCCAATGCAACGATTGGATGGCTCGCGGGATGTTGAGGGAATGGTTTTCGCTGAAATCAAATAGAAGGAGGGTGTGATCCATTGGCAAGTTGGCTTTACACTTATTGAACATGGTCATGGAGTGCTGTGCCATGAAGCAATGGTAGGCGTATGGCTTCAGAAACGGACATGCCCGTCCGTCTACACCGTCCAGCTTGCCTATCCCCCAACCGTCCGGGGTTTTCAGCACAAACTTCCCCGTGCATACGCAGTTGGGAGACTCTCCAGGCGTGTGCCCAAGGAGTGCACTCTGCAGCTTTGCGAGGAGCTCGCCCACCGGGGTCCGCTTTTGAACGTATTGAACTCGGTGCTTGTTCTTGCCGTCCTCGTCGACCCCCACAAGGGCACTCTCGTAGGTGTTCCACTCCACCGGTGTCGGGTTGGACACCTCTGTCGCGCACAAACTCAGGTTCTGCAGCGGCCCGCAGTCTTTGCATGACTGGTCCAAACAAGCCAGCTCGTGAAAGTCTGCGCGCTCGCCAGATTCCAGAGTTCTCCTTGGACACAACAGGGAGGCTGTAAACCCTGAAGTCGAACGGGTCACCTCTGCCCGTCCACATACCACATCTGGGAACCCTGGAGGTGGTTTGCGATTGGACATGACGACACGCTGTCCCCCAGTGTGAGGACAGCACTCCCTGTCCGGGCATTCACACTTGGAGTGCAAACGCTCGTGTGCCCGCTGGTATGCGGTCACCGCCAACCTCATATCCTCGTGGTATCTACAGCAGCATGAGATGGGGTCCCGTCTAGTGAGTCGTCGCACTTGCTTCGGTTTGTTCTGCTCGAAACACCGCAGCCCAATCTTGATGCCAGGCTCCTTCTTCTGGAACTTGCGGTACACCTCTAGTTGTGTCATTTCTAACCAGTGTTTGGGGGCCTTCTCAGTCGTCCCGTCAGGATGCTTCAGCTTCAGGACGTCCCGCTTGGAAGTTGACACACGTGTTATTCCAGGACTGAGCCAGAAGTCGTGGATCTTCGCAATAAACAGCTCATTTGCCACTTGGTTAGCCAAGTTTCGATTCTTTCTAACCAGGCCTTCCAGAAGCCCACTTCGAAGCCTTTGTACAGTCCCCAAGCTCGCGCCATCCAGCAAATTGCGATGCCCCACTATCCCAGTAACCACAACCGGACGTCGAATGCCCAATACATCCGCGATTCTGTTCTCCATACCCCGTGCGGCTTCTCCAAACGCCATTGCAGCACCAGACAGTTGAGTGTCCTGGTTCTGATTGGTTCTGGTTGTTGCCAAAGCTGAAAAAGAATCCCGAAAACTTGACACCAATATCTGTCCAACGCTCTCCTCTGCGCTGGCCAAAAGCGTGCGCAAGAGATTTTGATCATCCGCGTTTAGTGTGCGTATGTAGTTCGCCAACGCCCCAGCTATGATTCCCGGCGAGTTCTGGAACACCGCGCCGATCTTCTTATTCCAGTACGACTGGCTTCCACGCGGGACCACTGCGGTTACCTCGGAAGCTTGTGCTCTACTAGCGTCCGCGCATGTTGCGGTAGAATCCAGTCTCAGGCATTTCTTAGAACGAGAAATCCTTTGGCGTTGCACATTACTCGCGCGACGTTTGATCGCAGTCGAAGTTGGCTCAGCCGCCTCCGCGACCTGGTCTGCAAGCGGCGTTCCCGCACTTCCTGCCCCTGTATCACGCCAATGCGCTGCAAACTCCGAAATTTCTCTACTCAGCTCAATCCCGCGTTCCACATTCTCCTCCGCAATAGGATAGTCAGTTGGGAAATCTTTCGCCTGTTCACCAATGCTAGACAGCCAAGGCAAAATATCCAGCAGAAACCATCTGAAGACATGATATATCTCTTCTAATGTATGCCACTGATAAGCAGCCTTGCATTATTATCCGTTATGCTTTACATGTTTGTGTAGGTAGTGTTTCAAAAACTAAACAATCTGACGGAACTTTTGCTTTTGCACTTGGCATGTAAAAAAACAACACAGTAGAACACCGCCCGCGCGATGTTCCTAGTCACAGGAGGACTTTCATCGCACGGGCGGTATCAGCTTCAGTGAATTTATATTAGATCTTACAATTTCGACAATGCAGCACACCGCCCGCGCGATGTTCCTAGTCACAGGAGGGCTTTCATCGCGCGGGCGGTATCAGCTTCAGTGAATTTATATTAGATCTTACAATTTCGACAATGCAGCACACCGCCCGCGCGATGTTCCTAGTCACAGGAGGGCTTTCATCGCGCGGGCGGTATCAGCTTCAGTGAATTTATAGTGAATTTATATTAGATCTTACAATTTCGACAATGCAGCACACCATGCGCGCGATGTTCCTAGTCACAGGAGGGCTTTCATATCGCACGGGCGGTGTGGCAGTAGAATGTAACTTTTCACATTCTGCACCAGAGTTCACCAAGTGCGACTCAAATTGCAACGGTTCAATTACCTAGGCATGCCTCGATTCGTGCGTGAGTGTGAATTCTGTTTAGCAGGCAACAAGAACAAAGCACAAGTGCGTTGCTGGTGGGGGCCAGATTGCGATTTGTGGTATATCACAGAGTACTCAGAGCATTGGGCGTGTTATCCTTGTGCTCAAACAGCCTTCATAGATCAAGAGTCATTGGACGAGACCCCTGGTGTCAACTGGGAACTGATCGATAGATGAACATGTCGCGCCGCGGCGATAATGCGTCAGGGACCCAACGACCTACGAGGAGACTCCAGCTAGCGCGTGGGAGCGCTTTGGTGGACCAGGGGGCTAAGAATTCAGAAGCCTCCAAGCCAAAAAATATCATTTCCAACGCATATCTGCGAAGTGGCTTACTGCTCACACTCTCGGGTTCCTGGAAGGGTGCCAGTATTGGACAAGAATTGCCGAGTTTGTGGGGCTTACTTTCACCGGGCATGTGGTGCGGGCGCAACCTACAGTAATACCTCACATTTAAGGAAATGCTAGGTTAAGGAAACAGCCAGCTTTTCGGGGGGGTGGGGGGTCGGAAAAATGCGAAAAAAGCTGGGCTGGAAAAAAACATTAAGAAAATGTACCCAAATAAGGAAATGAAGGCTGCCGAATCATTTCGTTAACGGAAATCAGAATGTCATATTAAGGAAACGAAGGCTAGCTGAACATCAGGAAATTCCATTATTATTAAGCTCAACCGTGTCACTCTGCATTGATGCTTTCTCGGTCTCACCGCTGGGACTCTCATTGAGTGGCGCTTTGGCCTTGATACGCGTTATGACTATCGACTTCAAGTCGTCGTAGTCTTCCTGACTAATCATCCCACTTTGAAAGTCAGCATGTAATCCTCGCAGTTCCTGGCGACTGCTCGGATCCATGCTGAATTTAAGAGAATGCGCTGGCTGACTGCGCTTTCCAATCCCTAAAAAGAAATGGATTTAAGAGAAGAGGCTGGCTGACGCTCGAATCGCGTTTCCTTTTCGTTAGTAATTTCGGTAAAAGGCTAACGCTGGCAGGGGGGGGGCGGGGTCAGAAAAATACGGAAAAAGCTAGGCTGGCTCCAAATTCCTGTTTCCTTAAAG
>LGRX02032775.1:0-51876 GCA_001247695.2 Cymbomonas tetramitiformis
CAGGGAAGATATCTTCCGTTGAGCTGGTACGGCCCCAAATCAAAATTTCTTTCGGTCCGCCATCGGTCCGCCCGGTCCAAACTACAAAATGCCCGCCGCAGGCGCGAAAATTTTAATCTTAAGTATGGGAAAATGCAAAAATCGCAAATTTTTCATCAAAATTTTAGAAGTTTGCGCCAAATTGGTTCGGCCCCAAAGCAATTTCTCTTTCGGCCCCTCTTCGGCCCGGGCCTCATTTTGGCGACTCAGTTCGGCCCGGGGCCGGCCAATCGGGGTAAGATATCTTCCCTGGTACAGGCCCGTTACAGTTCGGGACCGCCCTGACCTACGAATAAAGCCCCCCACGACACATGCGTTTGTACCGAAGCTGTGTAGGCATTTGTTCATTTTTTTTTGTGTGTTTCGGCCACCTAGCTCGGGTCACCACGCTAGGCGGTGTGCTGGAAATGACACGGTGACCACCAAAACTGTCACCGGTTACTTCCTATAGTAGTCTGAGTGACCGGCACCCGTAGGGCCGAAACCTAAAACCTCGATCCGGTATTTATCGCGGTATCCGTCGTTACAGTAATCACTCACCTTTAAGAAAGCAGGAAATTCGCACCAGCATATTTTCACGTAGAGTTATTAGATATGGGGGCGATGTATTAATAAATATGACGGTGTTTGGAAAAACGCTGGCTGTTTCCTTAACGTCGAGTTTCCTTAACGGTGGGTGATTACTATATTATCGAGAGATGGAGTTCGAGTTACCGTTCCGATATAAACCCTGTTTCAGGGTTCTCGTTTGGGTAGTTATATCACTGTCTGAGCAATATATCTAACAACCTAAGGGCACTAGCACTTTCGGGGGCGGGCGGGAGGGGGGCAAATCCACGTTCTATCTTGCCCCCCCTCCTCCCCCGAAAGCAAAGTGCCATTGCCCTAAGCGACTCGAATTCTGGGGCAAAGACGCCATATGACGCCATATGACGTCTCTGGATTTTTAATACTTAATGTGACTGTAAAATATGGACCTAAACGCCGTATGATATGCTGGAAGTGACACGGTGATCGCCACCGAAACTGTCACCGGTCACCTTCTCGTAGTATAGTCTGGGTGTCCGTCACCCGTAGACCGAATCCTAAAATCTCTGCTGGAAGTATCACGGTGATTGTCATTATCTGACATGAGTGTCACTTCCTGTAGTAGTATGCATGACCGGCAACCGGCCGCGTGAACCCTAAAACCCGTAAGCCCATATATCGGACAGTACACACATTCTGATAAAACTGCCAAGTGAGATCTCCAGTCCCCTATCGGTCAAGGCCGTTATATCGGTGATATTACTATTAGTCGATACGTTTTTATTGCGTTATCGGAATATCAATATCGACTAATAGCTCATCACGTAATATCGTTATCGACTAATAACATGCATGCACATATCGTTATTGAGTGATACCAAATCACTGACATATCGGGAAAATATCGGAATACATTTGAATTTTGAGGGCCCGACGCACCAACCGGCGGCTGCTGCAAGTGTGCTGGCGCAACCTGCTCCCAAAGCCAAGTCTAAAAGCACCACAGTAGATAGCTTCTTAGATAGTGGCCCCGATAGAAATTAATATGCCAATTACATGTACTTGTACACGTATAATGTACTACAATAGACTATTATACAATTTCACTACATACAATTACTTGTACATTATTATCCTGGATGCCTCTAATATACAGCGTCATGTCAATATATTTGTATGTGATGTGATGGTGTTTTTAGAGTGATATGATAATTGTACATTATTAATTAGAATATAACTAACCATCAGCAGAACAATGGATGCACAGGCTCCATAGTGTTCGTCTTATGTTAACCACACAACTGATACTCACTGCAACTTATACAACTTACGGTATCGGAGTGTTAACACGGATGCGGGTGTTTCTTACACACTTTTATGTATGGATTTTCTTTAACAATACCAGATAGCCAACTTGTCAGTCATTAGAAGTTATAGTCCAATTTGGAATCGAAGAAAATCCCCTACACATCGTATTATCCATGCATGGCTCACGTGGGGAAATACTAATTGTCGCAGGATACACATCCTGGGTCATGCCAATGATATCCATGGTCAAGTCATGCCATTACAAGCTCTAGGCAAGCACAGCCCATTGACGGCTATCATTGCACTTCCACCGCTAACCATAGGTGTTGGATGCGATCATATACGGGTGACAGAAATATGGAATGCGGTACAATGCCATACCCTGTCGCACTTGCATATAGTGCATTTACCGCGTCTGCACCACATTCATGAGCGGCGTGTGCTGCATCGCCCAAATGAACACAGGGGAGGTAGCAACCAAATGAGATGTAACAAATCTCCTGTGTGAACGGTCTGTGCACGTGGCTTATCCTTGGACTGATTACTTTGCACCATATAGCCATCCTGACTAGTAGGGTACATGTAACTACACTACCGGTATGTACCTACACCGGGTATCAAAGGATTCAGCACACACTTAAGATTACCCATCCTGATTTTCCGGAGCTTAGTAGAGGGGAACCCTACCTGCACCTGAGTGCCCATGCGACTGCACTACCTGCACACAGAAGCGGTGCCTCTGAAGCCACTCCACCTCTAACCCCTGAGGTCTCTGCCTGCCACAAAGCATGATCTCGAGAGAGCTTGACCACTCACAACATATCCAGTGTTCCATAGGTTTTGTTCAAAAGGCTGAAAATGATAAGTGTGAATTACTCTCTTCTGACCTTGCACGCCCACCACCGTAGTACGCTGTGCGCACGTGTATGTGGCAAAATGAAGGGAGTCACACCTTCAAGGACTGCGCGATGCTTAACATTTCTCAGACGGTGTGGCTATGCTCAAATCATTATATCCCTCTAAAAACACAATCGCATCACATCAAATACAAATGTACTGACACAACGCCGTGTATCATATGCCTATGCTTTAATCATGTCTCTGTTGCATTAAGAATAGTCACCCAAATGTAGAATACCTAAAAACCGACGACACTGGCCCAGCTGGCATACCCTAGTATTGCCCCCATGAGTTGATGGTGTCCACAAAGGTTCTCATTTCCACAGGTCTTTTCCACAGCTCATTTCCACACACCTTCAAGGACTGCGCGATGCTTAACATTTCTCAGACGGTGTGGCTATGCTTAAATCATTATATCCCTCTAAAAACACAATCGCATCACATCAAATACAAATGTACTGACACAACGCCGTTTATCATATGCCTATGCTTTACTCATGTCTCTGTTGCATTAAGAATAGTTACCCAAATGTAGAATACCTAAAAACTGACGACACTGGCCCAGCTGGCATGTCCTAGCATTGCCCCCATGAGTTGATGATGTCCGCGAAGGTTCTCATTTCCACAGGTCTGTAGCTGTGGTATGCATTTGCCTCATGCCGATGGAGAGGGAGAAACCACCGCTTTACTAGCGTTGCCCTCCATGATGGGATCTAATGTGTTTACACGGAAAATAGTTTTTTCAGCCACCTCTCTTTCCGAAAGCTCCTCACCATTCTGCAAATGGCAAGAAGGATTTCCAGTCAGCAATGGATTAAGTCACCTTCATTTCAAGTGGGGCACACGCACAGATGGCCAACAGTCAACAGGCTCAGGGTCAACATTTGCCGCATGCGCACCGTAAGGCAAGCCTGCATCTCTTCCGGGTGGATATGTGGGTCGTTGGAGACGTAGTCAAGAAGTGTGCCCAGGTGCTCCCCGCCACTCTTAAACTGGATATGATAACCAGTATGTTTGCCAACCGCATCGTCGCGCTTGTACACACTGAGCACGCGCCCGAGGCAGTACTTGTTGCGGATCTCCTTCGCTGCTTTGGGGGTCCGCGTGCGGACATACATGCCCTCGACCAGCCGGTCTAGGTCCTTGACATCTGCACATCTCTCCAGCAACGTCAAAAGGTTGGCCCGCGTTAGGTACAGCTTCTCCACACTGGCGGTCGCGGTGGACACGGCTGCCGCCTTCCCGCTGCCCTCCCTCCCGCTGCCCGCTCCCGGGCCGCCATGCCCTGCGTTACCCCACTTGTCAAGGCCCTCCCCTCCCTGAATGTCTCTGGACTGCCCTCGTTCGCTGCCTCCTCTTCCCGCGCCATCACCTCCGCGAGGTCTCGAACCAGCATCCTCCGCACCGCGGTTGCGCCCACGATCCTTGTGGACCCCGCCTCCGCCGCCTCCGGAGGACCGCCCTGGTGCTGAGGGCCTGCCCGAGGAGCTCCCCCCACTATGCCTGTGCGGACCCACCCGCCCCATGCAACGCATCAGCCCCGCGTGGGGGAATGAGCGCAAGAGTGAAGCATGTTCTCTGGGCAGTGAGCGGAGGGTGCACATGGGCCCTCACAGCGGTGCTGTCCACACTGGGTGCACATCCACCTCAGAGGGTGGCGCGCAAGCGTCACCGCAGGGGCAGGTGCGGGTGCGCATAGCAGCGTGCGCAAGCGTCACAGCAGGGGCAAGGCGAGGGTGCCACGGAGGAGCTGCTGCGCAGGGCCGCGTAGGAGGCCACCTGGAGTCTGAGCCAGGGCGCTCGGCAGCAGGGCCCGGCGACACCTCCGTGCAATCCACGGCGCTGTGCCCAGGGAGCTGGCAGTGCGCACAGATGCGCTCCTCCCCAGCCTGAGGGGTGCGGAAGCGCTGCACAGAGGGGTCTGCTTGCCATTTGGCAGCCCAAGCCACTCCGCCGCCGCCCTTCTCATCCGGCGCTTCCACGGCCAGCTCAGCGGCCTTGCGTTTGCGGGGGGACCCGGAGGACCCTCCCTCCCCCCGTCCAACACCGCCACCCAGGGGTACCTGTGCGGGGACTGAAGTGCTCGCGTGGGTGTCCCTGGCACCAACCGGGTCCTGCGCATGGTGGACAGGTGTTCCCCAAAGGCCGCCCATGCCACGTCAGCTCCCGTCGGCAGGCCATCACATATCACCCAGCTTAAAGCCACTCGCTTTGCGAGCCTCCGGTCCGCTAGAGCTGCACAACTTAATCCGTTTATTTTTGACAGTGGCAATTTCCCGAATCCGACATTCCATATACGATTCCAGAGATCAAAGTACGATGCATTCTTTTGTCGCTCCCCAGAAATCTCTTCGGACCTTCCGATGTTCCGGATCTAAAAACATCGGACGGCTCATCTTGAGTTGGGCACCCCTCCGGTCCTCACGCTGCTCCAAACTTGCTTCCTCCCAACATTTGCGGCATGAGCCTGATTTATCTGCTGATGTGCATGCCATAGGTTGGGTGCATCCGCCGATGTGCATGCTATAGGCTGGGTGGATCTGCTGATGATGTATGTGCTGTGGGCCAGGCGCCTGTCCAAGCTGCCAGGCCATGGCCCGGTTGCCTAGTTCCTGTTTCCTCAACTCAACGGTGCTCGCCAGGGTTCAGGCGCACCTGCTGGACGACGGCGAGGGAGGGTGAGGAGGCACGGCGGCTATACGGATTGGGGGGGATGGTGGCGAAGTTCTTGGGCTTGGAGGCGTGGCTCCACTGGCACGAGTCGCCGTTGTTGCACCGCCCGTGCCAGAAGTCGATGCAGATCGTCGGAATTCCCACCAACGGCGCACGCCCAAGCCCAGCCAGGATGCCCGAGGCCGGTGGGGGTGGGGCAGGTGCTGTCTGCGCCGCGTTGACTATGCCGGCCCGTCGCGCCTCGTCCCCCGGTGGGTCCGGGCATCCGGGCGTGAGCGGCAGTGCGTCGCCCGCCGCGGCACCGGCCACTCGAGGAGCCTGGAACGGGGTGACACATTTCGGGGACTTCGGGGGGGACCCCACCATATCCCCGGCGCTGCAAGGGGAGCGGTCCGGAGAGCAGGCCTCGGTCGCCCCTGCTCCTCCCACTGCCCGTTGCCACTCCATTCCTGGGGGCGATCTTTCCAAGGGGGACGCCCCCCCATCAGCTCGTCACCTCCTGCGGCCCCCCTCACCGCTGCGGGATCCTCCATCTGCGCGTCTGGTGCGCCATCCTCAAGCGCCTCCATGGCGGTGGGGGTCCCCTTTAGCATCACATGCGAGGATGCCGATGGGGAATGGCGAGGCTGTCCCGCCTCTCCCCCTCTCACACGAGGGGGAGGGGGTGGCTCATCCTGCCTCCGGTTGTTCTCGCGCTCGCGCCTGCGCCGCTCGCTACCATCACGGCTCCACCCCCGCGCGCGCGCCCCGTCACCCGGGCGGTCCAAGCGGCTGCCTTCGCGGCGGAGGCGCTCCGCGTCGTCACGGCTACGTCCACGTCGGCGCCGCTCGGGCTCGCGTATCTGGCCAGCGCTGCCGGGCTTGTGGCGGGGGCGCTCGCTGTCTTCCCGGCTCCACGGGCGCCGCGTGCGGGCGTCGCGGTCGTCTCGGCTGCCCCGGGGGTTCGCGCCAGCAGCCGCGCGGACATGCCCCCCCCGCGCTTTCCGCTCTGCCGCCTCCTCCTCCTCTCGCTGCCACTCGTCAAAGATGGACCCTCTCGGCTTCTTCTCCTTCGGCGCGGCCAGCTTGCGTTCAGCCTCCTCCTCCTCCTCCCGCTGCCACTCATCAAAGATGGAACCCTTAGGCCTATGGTCCTTCGGTACAGGCTTCGGCGGTGGTACAACGCCCGCCGCCCCCTCCTTCTCCCCACGCTCCACCGCCCCCTCCTTCTCCCCTCGCTCCGCCGCCTCCTCCTCCTCCCGCTGCCACTCGTCGAAGATGCTCCCCTTCGGCTTGTGATCCTCGGGGACCGGCTTCGTATCGTCACGCCCCCGGCCCCTTTCTGCTCCCCTCCTTCACCCGCTCCTCCCCCCCTCCGCTCGCCTCTTTCTCCGTCTCCTCTCGGGCGCTCCACCTTCCCGCCTCCTCTGCCCCGCTGCTACGCCGCCCTCTCTCAGCACGGCGTGCCCGCCGAGCTACCGCATACTCCTTCGTGCTTGCGCCGCCCTGCTCGCCATCCGTGGCCTCACTGCCGCTCAAGCTCTCTGTCAGCTCCGTCATAATCCCCAAGGCGGCAGGTGCCCCTTCCTCATCTCCTTCTGCGTCCTCGCCCTCGCGGGGCTCAGGGTGAGGGCTTCTCAGTAGGTGCTCGCCCGGCGGTTGCGCTCGCTCCGCCTCGACCTCACCCATGGCCTCGTCTGCCACGCGTGCTTCCATTGCATCCTCCAAATCCCCACTCAACGCTGGGACGGTGCCACCCTCGGATGCTGCACTTAGGGGTTCCAGTGTCCCCCCTGCCGGCTCCCCGGAGACCCCCTGCCTGGGCTCTGTAGGGCATGTCCCACCGTCAAGCAGGCTTGCTGCGCCCCCACCGGCCGGGCCCGCAAGGATCTCGTCGAGGAGCTTGAAGCGCAGCGTGTGGCCCCGGATCTGAGCGCCTGCGCACCCCCCTCCCGAGATGCAGCCAGTCTGAGTCAACCAAACGGCGAGTGTTGGGGTCTAAGCGGGGGGGAAGCGTTGGGGTCTGAGTTGTGCGCTAGCAGGCGTTGGAGTCTAAGTTGTGCGTCGGCAAGCGATTCCCAAGGAGCGCCTCGAAGGAAGAGAGGGGGGCAAAGCGCAGAAGTCCAGGAGAACATAAGGGGTCTGCAGAGCAAGGCCGGGGTAGGACCTGATATCAACAGAGGGGGATTGTGATAAATCTGTGATTCAGATTTGTTGTAACGGGCAGGGCACGGGTCCCTGGATGGTTCAAGTCAGGGAGATGCAGAAGGGGGTTGTGTCAAAACAGCTGTAGATTCCTGGATATGAAGCTGAGCACTGCCGCTCCAAGGCCGCGCACCACGCGAATGCTGGAGCCCGCGCCGGGTACCCGAGTCTGTGCAGAAGCGCGCTATGCGCCAGGCCGGATCCCACGTGAGGCACTGCTCCAGGCAGTCCTCCAGCCGCAGCATCTGCGGGGCAAAGCGCACGCCTCAGCAGCAGTAGGCGTCACACAGCAACGGCAGTCTGAGTGGCAGCTCAGCAGCGGCAGGTAGCATAGCCACAGGTTTAGTCTCAGAAGCGATGTGTATCTCGATGGCACCAGGTACCACGGCAGCTGCAGCTGGTTGCAGTGGCAGATGACAAGCAGCAGCAGCAGCAGCAAGCGCCTCAGCCGCGGCGGGTGCCACGTGGCAGATGACAATCAGCAGCAGCAGCAGCAAGCGCCTCAGCCGCGGCGGGTGCCACGGCGTCAGCATAGAAGCCCCGGAGTATTCCCGTGATAGGAAAAGCTCCAGGCCAGGGAACAGGTGTGCGAGGAGACAACAAGCAACAAGTCGATACTCCGCGGAAGAACTTCAGCTGGCGGAGAGGGTGGAAAGCCGCAAATTTGACCAATCGTCAAGAAGCACGTTTCATCGGTAGAAAAACACCGAGCGGCCTTCGACCGAAAAGCATGAGCGCAGCATCGAAGAAAGGTGTTCTCCCATGAGCTGAAAGGAACGAGGATTGCCGCCTCGAGTGAAGCCTTAACATACGGTGCAGGGCGAGGGTCGGCATATACCTCGCATTTGTCTTGAAACAACGCTGTCACTTCGTCCAGGGAAACATCGCTAGGCAGACCAGCCAGCACTAGGCAGCGCTCCGGCTCCTCGAGGGCGCTGTTCAACAGCAGCGTTCCACAATCTGCTGTTTGACAATCCGCCTCACCACACGCTATGAGATACAGCACCACAACATGGCGGTTAACAAATCCGTGAAACTGCAAACTGCAACTCAGAGTGCCGCACCCCCCACTGTTGCGGTGCAGGGAGATGATACAGAAGACTGCTCTATGAGGAAACGTGCCGTAGTGCACAGCTCAAGTCTGATGCAGCAGACTGCTCTGTGAGGAAACGCGCCGTAGTGCACGGCTCAAGTATGATACGGCAGACTGCTCTGTGAGGAAACGCGCCGTAGTGCACGGCTCAAGTATGCTGGCAACAACCGGCGCAACCACGGGCGCCGTAGAAACCGTGACATAAGCTGCTACTCCACGGAAGATATGACTCCTATGTTTTTGAAAAAACGTGCTAATCGCACGCTACGAGGCGCTGTGACACAAGTCTTGATGGCTTGAGAGCTACGTGGCGCTGTGACACAAGTCTTGCTGACTTGCGAAAGCAGGCAACACGGCGCACTTTGAGAACAAGACAAGCCCCACCGACAAGAACAAAGCCACGCGTCGTCGTGAAGAAGATCACTCGACATCCTGAACTTAGAGTTACCGTGCTGCAGCACACACGTTGCGGGATAGTGTCCAAGCTCAAGCAGTCCACGAAACGCAACGTTTGAAAGACATTGTCGACACCTATACTTTGGAGAAACCTTGTCATAACAATTCCGTTGGAGGGAGCGCGTCCCACAACCCGCGAAGTAAGAAACCGCGACATGACCGTTTCACTCCTCCACATAGGTGCGATAGAAGTAGCAGCCACTTCCGCCACAAACTGCGTGGTTGGGAGTGAATTCGAGAAACACGGCTTGCGGGTCCAGAACAGGATATAGGGCTAGCCTGGACGCTCGGAATGAGCTCCAAGTCAGAACTTGAAGGGCAGTGCGATGGGTCGGAGCAGAGCATATCACCTTGAGCTATACAGGCGCCCTGATCGTGGAGTGGCACCTGCGAGCGATGAGTGGGCGTGAGTTCAAAAGGCGATACAAATAGCTGCAAGGATCATGCTAAGTCCGCTTCCAGCTAAGTCCGCTTCCAAGCAAACCCGTCCGAGGGGAGATCCGTTGCATCGACGCACCAACGCACTAACAGCAAACACGTGAGGCAAGGCCAGAGCCCGCGAGCAGACGACGCCCTGAAGCGTTTCAGCAGGTGCGAGGCTCCTGTACACAATGAGCTAACCCTGTCGGCTTCGCACCTGCGAGATCGCGACGGTGTGACTGCGCTTGGGTTCACGAGCGTGCTTGTCATCAGTCTGCACTTTAATATTCGCTTGGACTGCCCTCGAAGCAACCCGCCGCTGATCAAAATACAAGTCGACATTTTTACGGCATCAAGGAGCTCAGCAGTTGCCTTCCGCAACAAAACGTAAAACAAGGCCAAGCATCGCGCGTCAGCCTCGTCGCAAAGGAAACGCCGCGAGGGTTTGCGTGACCCTCCGAGATCTTCCCAGTGCTGTCGGGTAAAAAACACAAGACCGGAGTCGTGAACGGGAACGCAGTGAAACACACCAGGATGGAGCTGACAGAAGAAAAAAAATAATACTTTCCGACGGTCCCTCGCTGAGAACATACTCCGGAGGAACATTTCAGCGCAAGCAAGGATTCGGGGAAATCGTGTTCACATTCCTTGTTCGGCGTCAAAACGCAGAGGACCGAGAGTGACACCACAGAGAAACACATATAGACCGCATAAGAACAACATGAACAGGGGGAGGTGGGCTGCGCCGAGGCGTCTACCTGCACTCCTCGGTTGTCTCCATACACCGCTCTGATACGTTGACTCGAGCTCTTGGTACTGTGCGACCACCATTGCCCTCAGCGCCGGAGCTGACTAGACTGAAATTAGATCCCAGCGGTTGTCAACTAGTTGAAAAACGGTCGATAAGGTCAAAAAAGGCAAGTCCTACGCGTGAAGACGGCGAGCGGTCGAAAAGAGTTTCCAATAAACCCTACCAGTTGAACTACATGTCGCACGATGATCACAGCGACAAGAAGTGAAGACTTGACCCAGAAACTAGAAATTTCAAATATGTTTCAGTGCTGTAGCTAACCGTAGTATGCTATCTCGACGCAGAAATAAGGGCACATTTTGCTGGCTGCAGTGCGAAGGTAGCTTTACGAACTTTCAAACCTATCACTGAGCCTCCATTCACTCTCTGTGTCTTAGTAGATAGCAGGTCATATTCAGTGGGTATCACCTTCGATCCGGCGAGCAGTTTGTCGATGGTACCTGTGAAATAGAATAACAATATACGAAGCATGGTTTAGTTGCCGATTTGCATTCGGCGCACGAAAGTGCTCGTCACCACCACAATTATGGCAGGATTCGAAACATGTGTGTTACAGTTTGACGGTGTGCCAGTTCAAGTTTCTAGATTGCAGTCGACTCTAGCACGAGCGACATGGGAACCTCCGATTCTAGACTGACCTTCAAGTGCATTGTAGGTTGAGCCCGGCGTGAAGATGAAATTGAACGACTGTGTGGAACTAGCGTGAGCAGATTTTTGTCTCATCGCGCCCCAGATTAATTGCGTAGCTTTCCCCTGTTTGCGCGCTCACTCAAGAGAAGCGTTAGCAGACGAGAGGTTTTCACTGCACTTAGTGCAGAGCACTTCCGGCAAATTCGACAGTAATAGTGAACAGAAAACAGTTGACGTAGTCAAGTTGTTGGTGCGGTGCACGTGGACGTGCGTTTGGGGGAAAAGTTATAGTTCAGGTACAACCTGTAAGGTGTATCCCAATCCGAATCCCTTCAAACTGGAAACTAGAAACTTGCAATGTTGAATATGAATGTGAATGTTCAATTGCAGATTCGATATCCATATTGGCGGATTTTGCATATTGATATTCTATATCAAGGGTGCCGATTGGCTTTTTCATTTTCGCGACGGCGTGGCGCGAGATTTGGAGGGGTGGCGCCATCGCGCCGAAGCGCTGGCGTGGCGCTGAATTTTTGAGCCCGCGCCGAAGCGCCGTCGTGGCGCGAGAATTTACGTTCGGCGCCAGCGCGTCGGCGCGAAAAAAAAAAATCAGTTTCAACTCCAAAATGATTGCTGCGTTCGATATGTCAAAATGCTCCCATATATCACCTCGCTCGTATTAGGCCCGTCGCGTCGTTGTTCCTGGTTTGGGAATTTCGACGACATGTCGGTCTGTCGCGTTTTTGATCGCGGCGATTTGATTGGTTGAAAAATTCTGAAACGCGACAGACCGACATGCGACAGGGTCGACATTATCTTTTTGGGGTCTACAGTACTGTACACTATCTCTGCATGCCTTCGAAAACGAAAGATCATGTCGACCAAATTTTGTCTCCTTTTTGTCGTCCTATGTCGCGTTAATTTAAAATCTATCGTTAGATCAAACCTTTTTTAAGGGCGCACAGGCATTTAATGTCGCGCATGTCGGGCATGTCGGTTTTTCGGTTCCACGTCGGCAAAAAGACATGACCGCGTTTTGTGGGGGGAAAGCGAAATAGTGAATCTAGCACGTGCGTTTCAACGATCGAGGCATTTGTGCCACCCGATGGGGGGAAAGAAATATAAATCCGGACGCCACGTACGCACGGAACGTCATGCAGTCCAGAGAAATTTCATCGTTGTTCCTGGTCACGCGACAGCGACATCCGACACGACACGACGACATGCCGACATCGCGACAAAGTTCCCAAACCAGGAACAACGACGGGCCTTAGTGGGCGCATTTGCAGCCCCATCACGCCGCTTGAGCATGTCGATTTTTACGAACAAATTAGTCGTAACCCTATGACTTGGCGACGAGTAAAAACGATAAATGTCAGTTTCAACTCCAAAATGATCTGATTGCTGCGTTCTGCGATATGTCAAAATGTTCCCATATATCACCTCATATAGTGGGTGCATTTGCAGCCCCATCACTTGAGCATGTCAATTTTTACGAACAAATTAATAACCCTATGACTTGGCGACGAGTGAAAAACTAATTTCAGTTTCAACTCCAACGAAATGGTCGGATTGTTGCGCGGTTCGCGATATGTCAAAATCTTCCCATATGTTCCCATTGAGGACATAAGGGAGGGTCGCCGGGGACAAATATTCCATCCTGAACGATGAAGTTTGAGGCATCAGGGGAAGCAATAATAATAATACATTTACGCTAGCAAAGGGGACAAAGTCCTGAGAGTGCGGTATCCCTGCAAAGCAGCCTAGTGAAAACACCAGGGGCTACTCCCTCTGCTATAGCGCGCCCACAAAGGGGCTCAGCCTACCTGGAAATAATGCTGTCCGGAGCGAGCAAAGCTCGCTCCGGGAAAACCTGGAAATCGGGTTGGAAAACCTGGAAATTGGGCCCGGCAGGGCCCAGGCGGCCTGGCAATGCCTAGACGGGCCCGTCAGGGCCCGGCAGGGCCCTCCAAACCTGGAAATTGGGTTGGAAAACTTGGAAATTCGTTGGGCCCGGCAGGGCCCAGGCGGCCTGGCAGTGCCTAGACGGGCCCGGCAGGGCCCTCCAAACCTTGAAATCGACCCGGCAGGGCCCGTATAGAACCTGGAAATCGGGCCCGGGCCGATATGACGTGTCACAAGAAACATATTTTCGTGTTTGGGACATCCGACGGACGACACGCGACGGCACCGCTATCGGAATGTTCAATGTATAGCAATAGGGTTTTGCACGCCTTACGCCGACGGTGAGCAGAGTTTCATTCGTTTGCACGGAATAACTAGTGGGACAGCACACTTTTCGTTAGTCAGTCGGTATGAAGAAACAGTACGCGAGTAAAGAGAAAGTTTCTTGTAAGTTTTGCAACAAAAGCTTCCGGAAAGATGCGTTGGATGCTCACTGTCGAAGCAAGCATGCCAAGGAGATCAAAGCCCACGCGCCTTCTGTCGCTGCAATGTTCGCACGTCCGTGCGTACCGGAGTCTACTCTGACAGGCAACATCGAACTGACCCTTGAGAGTGCCATTGCTGCTGATCCGCCAGTGTTAAACGCCGATCCTGGTGAGACCACGCCTAGCGATGTATCGCCAAGCAAGCGTCCGCGCCTGGAGACCGATGAAAAACGAGAGGGAATATTCTTGAGTACATGAATCTGTTAAATAATCTATTAAGAAACTGCATGATTTGGGGAAAAGAATATTCCTTTTTTTCAAAAAATTCGCCTGCGGCGGGCATTTTCTTGGAAATTTCCGACCGGCTCGCTCGGCAATCAGCATTATATGCAGGTAGGGGGCTCAGCCCACTTTTCAGCAGGGTGACATCTAGAGAAAAAGCTAAGTGCTAGGCAATAAAAAACTCTAGAAGATGGAGAAGCGGCCATGGTCGGGTGAGTGGAGGGGTGGCTGAATCTGAGCGGTGGGGAGGGAAGTCGAAGAATTAAGGGGTTTTGGAGACCGGTTGAGGAAGGTGGCCGGTGGGCGGGGGAGAGGGGGTGGCGGGGGAGGGGAGGGGGACGGCCCCTCCCCTTGGGGACACGAAACCATCTTTTATTGCAAGACTTTTGAAAATTATTGCAGGAGGGTTTGAAGAAAGTCGTTTGACTGTTGTACGGCTTCTGTTTCTGTCATGGTTTCACTGCTCGAGATGTCAACTGTATGCGGGTCAGTATTTAAGGTGGTGGTGGTGTTTAACAGAAACACGTCTCGCCTATTTTTGGTGTGTTGCCTACAGATTCTTGAAAGTTTTTTAAGGAGTGGTTTAATCTTACCACGGGGAACACCTATCGTGTTGAGGACAGTACCAAAAAGAGGAGGGAGGTATCCCATGCGTGTAAGAACTTTGGGCCATTTCACGGTGCTTATGAAGGGCTTGGAATTTGCATTGGTGATTGTTGATAAGGTTGCTGGAAATGTCACAGTGACTAGTCATACAGTCACGTGTCATATCCGGTTGATCATCCTCGGTGGTCAGCTAGTGTCACAGACTCGGGGTATTTATTTGTGTTATCACAGTTTAGCTTGATCCGTTCGTTCACCGTCCGAGCGTTTCCCCACAGCCGACGCTGTGTTTCCAACAGGTTATGGGCCCACCACGCTTCGCGTAATTCGTAGTTGGCGTTGAATTTTATTTCGTTGTCGCTCTATTCTTATTTTGAGCGTGCCCTTCTTCTCTGGGCCTACCGAAATCTGGTTCTTCGCTTTTGTTTGGAACATTATTGTTGCTGTGGGTTATTAGGCGGTGTGGATTTGACTGTTATTTTACGCTTGGTTTATTATCTTTATCACTATGGATCACGCTGAGATTTTGTCAGATGGGGAGCTCCTAGCTTCCCTAGTTGCTTTTGATGAGAAGTTTGAGAAGGTAGAAGGGCTGAAGCGAACACAACTTGTATTGTTGTGTCGCTCAGCAGCAGCTTTGTTGTCACATTTCCGCAGTGCGCCAACTGATTTACCGCAGCCTAGTGCCACCATTCCCGCAATCACTCTTTCTATTGTTGTTTGCGACTCTTGCACTGGAGTTGGTGGTGCTTCAACACCGCCAACTGTATCCGATCCTTCAGCGCATTCGGAGATTTCGCGGGTTGACAAAGCTGTTGGGGATTTCCCCATTATTTCATCAACTCGATCCATTGCTCCTCAAGTTTCTACCACGCGACCCGTGCAATTTTCTTCAGATGCACGCAGGCTCGTCCCACAGGCCCCTCCTGTGCGGATCGAGCATCACTATTACTCAGCTGTGGATCCTCCGCCGGCGTTCTTGGCTTCTGGTCAGCGAGAGGAGACAGATTTTAGTAGTGGTAACAGTGAGGATGAGTCGGAGTACCCGGTTGGGTACTACGACGAATCCAGCGACGACGAGGACGAGGACTATGGAGTTCAGCACTCCGACGTTCGTCCATGCGAGTCGGAACAGGAGCCCCTTGTAGACACAGGTTTCTATGGGGAGCCCTATGGCGGAGTTTTGCAGCCCCCACTTGGGGATGACTTTTTACCGCAAACAGAATTTTCTGTTACCAATTATTCCATTGTTCACGACTCTGGAGAATTACATTCTGGAGCGGAGCTAGATGACGAGGTTCTCGATGACTCTTACACCCCAGCAGAATGGGCGGCTTGGGAAGCCGACCAGTATGAGGGCGACTCGACAGGTGGTGCTTATTTTGACGATTCTTATGATTACTATGAGGGCACTGACGATTCTTATTCCGATGATTAAGTTATTTTGTACAGACAGGCAGGGCGTTGGATTATTTCTTTTGACCACTTGTTGTAGCTGAAATATTTTCTTGACACGTCCGATTATTTTAGTTGCTGACCAATTGCGGAGAACGAGACTCTTGAGCACAGTCACGGGCAGGGATCCTATTACGTGCAGTATTTACTCGTTGAGCCGACCGGCAAGACTTCTATGAGAACGTGTTGTTTTCGGCATGCAGACCGGCAGGAGAGCCTAGCGCGGCTGACCATTAGCTGAGATTGTGACCTAACATTGAAAGTTAGAAACGTGCAGCCTACGAAGCATCTCAGATTGTTTCTTATCACTTGAGCATTTTTTTTCACTTAACACGTGTGATGTTGCTAGCTAACTAGGCTGACATTCTCATTAGATGTAACTCTAGTAGCTAGGGTGGTGTCTAGTCTCACAAGCTGTCCACCTCTGATGAGGTGGTGTGCTGGAAATGTCACGGTGACTAGTCATACAGTCACGTGTCATATCCGGTTGATCATCCTCGGTGGTCAGCTAGTGTCACAGACTCAGGGTATTTATTTGTGTTATCACAGTTTAGCTTGATCCGTTCGTTCACCGTCCGAGCGTTTCCCCACAGCCGACGCTGTGTTTCCAACAAAGGTCTCAGAAGCGAATAATAATATGATATGATAAGATAGCACGGATGTTATTGAACAGTAACAACTCGTGCAGCGTAAGCGCGGGTGATGAGTGCAGAGCTTCGTCCGAAGATATTGCTGTAGCACAACGCTACCTCATCTATACCGAATGCCTCGTATCTCATAGATACCACCGCTATTGGGTTGTGAACCCAAGGCATTGGTTGAACGACTAGTATCGGCTGAACGAATAATGCGTTCGCCACATGATACTCGCATGCTTGTTCAGAACATGCTAGAAGCGAAGATGAGTTCTTCTCCGAACCATTCGGTACTTCAAGATAGCATCTTGCTTCGCCATCTCGAGTCCGACATACTGGCCTCTCGATGACATGTGCTGAAATCCGTATAGGTAGCCCTGACCGGGAGTCCCGGTGCAGGCCCCTATGACAGATTCCTAGGTAGCCAACACTGGACCTGTGACTGATCCGTAAGCCCGTGCTGTGACACATCAAGGTGTCACAGGTAGCTAGGACCGAGACCGTTCCGACTCCGTGACCGTTCCGGGTATATCTAGCTTAGGGTTTATTTCTTATAAGAGTTTATCTATATTGGTTCACTGACTGTCTGATATCTTGAACCGGGATATTCCAGTAGGTCGTGGACCCATTCCACGCTATATTCCACAGCTAGGTTGGCCATGATTGGCTAAAGCAGCCGCTTAGAGAGGTGGTGCGCGACGGCGCGTTTGGGGACTCACGGGAATTTTGAGATGAGCTGTTTGCGGTGAGCGTCTTTGAGCCGCAGCTATGGGGGTTCGACCTGGACCGGGCCTAGTCGACGCAATGTTCATTTACGGTATTACGCTTGCCCTGATCCCGCTTGCTGCCGGTTTTTGGGCTGGTGGCTCGAGCACCTTCGACCTCGACAACGTCTTCCAGTGCCCCTCGCTCGCATGGCTCTACCGCTCCTTCCGTAACTGTGGCGTCGCATCTTCCCCACGACATTACCCGAACGCGCCCCGGCGTACCACCTCCCATCAAGGCTCTATATCGTTATTTCCGATAACCGATACTATCGATATATCGTATTTATCGCCGATTATCGGATTACAATATCAAACTATGGATTGTGCAGATTTTTGCGTTCCATATTTGATTTATGACAAAATAAATATAAATGCTCAAATAATCGATTATTTATCGATTGTGCCGATTATCGATACCGTTTTTCGGATATCGGATTGTATCGATACCGAAAATCCAAACCGATATAGAGCCCTGCCTCCCATCAGGCTTTCAGAGTTATGGGTGTATCCACTAGAGCAAAACGGTCCCTCACGAGGGACTCCGACATCGACGCCTCGCTGAGGCTCACCGACGCGGTTCGCAACACGCCGACGGCTAGATCACCGGCTATTACGAACCCCGACCCTACTTCCAACACCGACGCCGACGTTGCGACGAGGAAGTATCTGCAGGAGCAGTCCAAGCTTGTGGACGAGGTCTACAAGGGGCGGCTCCATCGGACATGGGCCAAGGGTATCCGCGAGGATATCCTTGGCGACAAGAAGCATTATTTCAGCGGCACTTCTGACGCGGGTCTCCTCTCCGATGTGGTGGTTCAGCTACGTACGGAGTTTGAGTCCGCTGGGCTGGACCTCGTCTCGTTCGACCTTGACGACCCCCAGGCTCTGGTGGTGGGCAAGGTGAACGCCCTGCTGTACGACGTGCTTGGGCTTATCATCGAGAAGCACAGCAACGCCCACGTCTGGCTTACGGGTACGGACGCGTCTGCCGACCGAGATGGACGGCGTGCGCTGGTGGACATCGTGAAGCGCAGCGTACCAGTGGCGTTGCGGGAGTCCTTCCAGCAGGAGCATGCCGCGCTTAGTTATCCCGCAAACGTTGACCCGCAGCCGATTTTGGCTCGGGAACAACGTTTGGTGCGGGATAACAAGGCCGCCGACTGGACCCCCACCGAGGCCACCAGGAAGCTCAGCCTCTACAGCCGGCTTGACCCGGTATTCTACGCCGCGGTCAAGGTGCGTTACCCCATGGTGGCAGATCTCGCGGCGGTTTCGCTCGGTGCTCTGCGCTCTCTGGTTGTAGAGATTTATCAGGCGTGGGCGCAGACGGACGTGGGGAAGGCCGTTCTGGCCAAGCCCGCAGGTGGTGGCGCGTCGGCTCTGCTCACCAGCAGCGAGCACCAGGTGCTTCTGGACAAGATCAAGGAGTTGACCGAGCTGGTGCAGCGGCACTGCGGGGCGGCTCCGCCGGTGGTGCAGCAACAGCGGGATCCGCCGCAGCGGCAGCAAGGGCAACGCCGGCAACAACAGCGCGGGCAGTCACCGCGGGGCTTCCGCATGGGGATCCAATCCCCACCGGCGGTGGGCTACGATCGTGACGAGCAGCGGGCCAAGCCGCTGTGTACCCGCTGCAAGAAGACTGGTAAGGACCTTTATCATTTCTACCGCGACTGCCCTCTTGGCGGTCGCCAACATTCCCCCACCTCGGCCGCGGCTTTCTGTGTCCCCATCGACGACGAGGATGCGGAGGGCGTGCATGCCCTCGCCATGTGTGCTGTCTTTCAGGAGGCGGCGGATGATGGAGCTGAGGCCTTTGCCCGCGCGGCGACGGTGTACGGTCCGCCGGCGGTGCTGTGCGGGGGCGTTGCGGGAGGCATCGACGTGTCGGCCTACGGCTTCTCCGTTGACGCGGTGACACCGGTGGCGGGGACGTCCGGTGACGACATCCTCCAGCGGCTGGACGACCTCGCGGCGGAGGTCAACGCGGCGGTAGAGCCTAAGGTGCATTACACTCACGCCTCTTTCCCGCCGCCTGGGGGCATTGCGACGCAGGCTTCGGCTCTGGTGTGCGGGCCCGCCGCAGCGGGGACCACGCCAGAGGGGCAGGTTCCGGCAGGTGGTGCGGCGGCATCGGCGTCCGCCGTGCCGGCCCCTGCTATGCCTGTCTCGCAGGGAAAGGATGTGAAACCCGCGCCACTTCAATCGGCGCGGGTAACCACCACAGCGGACGCGGGCGGTGAGTTCACGGGGTTCGTTCAGACCGTCAACCACGCCGCCATCGGGCAGGTTGATCTCACGGGTTACGACACGGACGATTACGAGGACCTCGCCGACGGCAGCTTCATCGTGAAGCCGCGGACTCCGGCCATTTCGGCGAATCATGCGTCGGAGTCCGCGACCCACGTGCCTGAGTTTGGTGGTGCTTCCCGCACCTACGGATGTGGCAGGCCGCCATGGGGCTTCCCCGCACACGCGGGCCCGTGGGGGTTTCCTTACTTTGTCTCCCTCATTCTTTTCATCTCGATCATGGGTGTGGGGGCAGCCGCCTACACGGCGGCCAATGACATCGACTCTGTGCAGGTATCGGGTCGGGCTGCACCGCAGCCTGTGCTGTGCAGGGGAGACTTATGCATCTACCCCGGTATATCCGAGCTGGACCCCGTCACTCTAGATGCAGTACTGCACTCCCTGGGTGCTGCGACGGTGGTTCACCGGCCGCCTGACCCGCTGGAGAGCAGTGCTGCAAGCTACTACCGTGGGCATTGTGGTGACGGTGCACCTCTGGACCTTGACCCCGAGTAGCTTTCGTTCTGGCTCTGGCAGTGCACCACTTTGGTGGTGTGCTGAGATGTGCTTTGACCTCAACATGGTCTTCAATTTGGTTTATGCTTTTCTTTGACATCTACAATCTTCAATCTGGTTTGCTGCCGCAGTGCTTTTCAGTAGTTTAGCAGGACCTGAGTACCTGTATATTTCTGCACTTGTGCCGGCTAGAGGGTTTCAATTTGTGTATCAGAATAGCACAGTTGAATTAGCAGTTGGGTTTGTCACCCTAGCTCCTACCCTAACTTATCTTGACTTCTCTGACTTACCTGTCAGTCACCACCCACAGTGCTGGGGTGGTGTGCTGAAATCCGTATAGGTAGCCCTGACCGGGAGTCCCGGTGCAGGCCCCTATGACAGATTCCTAGGTAGCCAACACTGGACCTGTGACTGATCCGTAAGCCCGTGTCGTGACACATCAAGGTGTCACAGGTAGCTAGGACCGAGACCGTTCCGACTCCGTGACCGTTCCGGGTATATCTAGCTTAGGGTTTATTTCTTATAAGAGTTTATCTATATTGGTTCACTGACTGTCTGATATCTTGAACCGGGATATTCCAGTAACATGTGTCATTCAAGTCTTACCTTGAATAAATGACAGATGATATGACTTATCATCTCGATGACATGTACAGTCATAGTCGACCGTACTGACGACTGTCTGTCATTATAATATATGACATGACTCGACATGACATGACATGACATGGTATGACATGTCTGACAGGTATGACACGCATAACATGTATGACATGTATGACATGTATGACACATGTGTCATCGGTCATAACCCTGACAGATCTCCCCTCTTAAAAGAGTTGTGACCTCACAACGGGCATACCTTTGTATATGTCTTTGATGTCTTTGTTGTCGTTGCTTCTGCTGGTACCAGTCTTCTTACACCGATTTGAGGCGTCCCTCATGGTGTTTTTAGGATATTGGGGGGAACTGAGTCCACTTTAACCCTCACCTTAGGCATTAGCCTTACAGTTCTTAGGATGTAGCCCCCTTTGAATTGCGTATCGTATTGCAGAGTGACGATTCAAGGTTCAATGAATTGCGTTTCGTGATACAGATTGACGCTGGAACGGCGTATCGTGTTTCAGAGTGACGATTCAAGGTATCCGAAGTTTACGTTACGGATTATTTGCGCTAGCCGTCGACGCCTTTGCGAACGATGATTCCACGAATTAACAATTTCTCATTAATCGAACGATTCTCGGCCTTATATATACAACTGATCGACGAAAACCCTTAGGTACATGTTTCCACAATTATTATATATTAGTGCACCCAACCCTTCCTCCCCTCCTGAAGCTACTTTGGAGGTTCACAGGCGGTCACGGGGAGCCCGATATTTCCGGAGTTATTTCACCGGGGGCTTGTTTTAATGCAAACGGAGTGGCCCTGCTTAACGGAATTGGACTTATAATCCTTAACCGGTCTGCTCAACTCCTCAATTTTTTTAGTCAAGTACGCACGCTTTGACGAACATCTGTCGATTCAGAGTGGATTCGCCACGTACTAATGTGAAATTTATTTTAGTTATGTTTGTCAGGCATAACTTAGGATCACAACTCCGTCTACCTCAGTCGATGTCTCCGGTAGCTTCGGATGACTGGCCACAGAATCCGATGACAAACTACGGTCTTGGCAAAGGTAGCATTTAGCAGTTTTTATTTATCCACAGATATGATATCTCGCATGTGTGCGTATCTGTGCAAGGGTGTGATTTTGCACAAGGCTCACTACACCTTTAGCAAGGAAGGATCAATTTCCCGCTTCTATGCAACATAATGATAAAACATTAAGAGCAAGGTATATAGATGATCGACATGTATTAGTATATATTACAAGAAGTAAGGGCATCAGGCTTAATATAAGGTTTAGCCTTCATAGGCAGCTATCATGTCTGCTGCATTGGTCAGCTCTGTGGCCTTGACCCAGGTGTCATGCTCAGGGCCGTAGCCTGCATATCGCACTAAGTAGTACTTGACACCTCTAGTGATCTTATCTGAGAGTAGCCGGTTTGGCTGGTGTTCACTATCCACATCAAGGCGCCGCAAGGCTTGGTCACCAGTAACACCCTCCGTGTCACCCGTCAAGTGGATTGAGCGCGGCGCCGGACTCGTGTCGACCTCCTCAATATCATTTCCCTCATGGTCGTCATCCTCTTCAGAGGAATAATTCTCAACCAGCCTTATCATCACGTGTCCACAACAACGCCGCGCCGCAACAATTTCAAAAAAGTACAGAAACTCCGACCTCATCAAGCGTACGTCGTAAATCGCGGGTGTCAATCGCGGCGGGATATCGCTGCCTAAATCTTTCAAAAGTTTTTCAAAATTTCGGACTCTACATATCGATGTGGCAATTTTTCGCCAGACGTCTATATTTTCCCACGCGAGCACCCAAATTTTTCAAAATTTTGATATTTTTTTCGGCCAAAATAGTCGCCCAAATTTTTAAAAAGATTTTCGAAAATGTGGGGAAGGGCCAAGAGAGTATATGTGGTATCTCAAACAGTGGTTGCCCTTCTTCGGTGATCATCTGTGGCAGAGGCAAAGGTGCTTGGATCGAGTCGTTATACAACTCTATTCTGGATACAGGCTGTACCGGATGGATACGGATATCGAGATCTCCGAAATCTAACTCGTATGCACGTCCATGGCTTAGCACTTTAGATATAGTAAACGGCCCGATATATGGCTGCTTAAAGTGTCTGCCTGCCTCTGTCAAACCAGTCCATTGGATAAACTCGGTCCGTAAAAGAACTTTCTGCCCTACTGCATCGTATTGCCGGGGCATGTGAGTCTTATTGAATCTGGCTTGGCTAATTTCTGCTGCTCGGGAAATGTTGTCTACCGCGTTGGCATGTACAGCCGAGTACTGGTCAAAATGATCTCGAATAGCATTCCGTGTGACCTAGCAAGCCTAGACATGCAATTGTTGCTTAGCCATCGCCCACGCGGGGATCCGCCACTAGATGGACTGAAAAAGGTCCCATTGGGCCGAGTAACATTTGTGTACTCGCTAGGACCTAGGGTGAATTGCTGCATCCTGCCTGTGACCTCACACCTTCGGGGTGAGGTGGTGTCATGAAGGGGGTGACTTTGTGTCACTGACAGTCAACCCCCTTTCTGTGTCACCCCTCACTGCGAGTGTCACTTGCAGTCTGTCATGTGCTCTCCGACCGACAATCCGACACACACAAAACCCTAAGTAATTGTGTTATCAAATTGTCTTAGCCGTTTTGCCCGTTCCTTGACTGTTTCCTGAAGCTGTGAATATATATCTTAACTATATATATATCACACTCTTCGTGACACTTTTCGGAAATCGATTCGGTCAAAATTTCGGAATGCACGGCCTGGCCAACCCCCATGAAAGTCTTTACTTACCCAGCCTCATAATGCCGACCCTCGCCGTGTCGCAGGCCGCGCAGCGCGCTCGGAGAAACTCTGGCCGCATCCATCCTGCACCCCCCGCCTCCCTCCTCCACATGGCGACGTGAAATTGTGCGTTACCTCGACGTGACCAAGAACCAACAACCAACGCAAGACGCTAGACGGTCAAGTGGAAGTGAGATTCCACTCTAGAACTCTAGTGTCTCTCGTCTGTCGTTCATTGTGTGTGACTGATAAATCTAAATATTTCTCCCCCTTTCGCCTTTATACCCATAATTATTTGCCGCTTTACATGGGAGCGTTCCTTGCTTCCCACCCCATTCCGACTACAGTGCAACTGTTGTGAGTTGAACAGTACCGTCTCACTTTGCAGCACATTTGAACTGTGGCTGTAGCACGGTACGCATACACTATTGCGCCCTCAAGTAAAGCAGGCACTGACTGTGTAACTATAGGTTCGATCTTGCTCGGAAAAGCCTAGCTGACATACCGATTAGTATCGGCAAAGATCTACTACAGCCTTTCTCCAGCTTGCTGTATCCGGCATGCCTGCATGGGAGCAAAATTATTGCAGCGCATACCAGCGTATATTCAATGACGCCGTCATAGCTATACCTAAAATTCGACCTGAAGGTGGACATTCTGTCTCACTATGAAATTCGACAATAACAGACGCCTCAGGCTGCCGTCTTCGGTGCGTGAAATATCGGGCCCCGCTCGAGTACCTCGAAGTATGGTAACGGAAAGAAAGGGAAAAGCATACCCACTTCCTAGCCATGCTAGTGCGCCGTCGGGTAGTGCGAGAATATAACAGCTGTTTGTGCTTACTCGCTTGCTGTTAAGTGGGCCATCTGCTCGCCGGGGAGCTTCGACTTGGCGATAGAATTTGGCACTGATGTGAATTGAACTTGCCTTGCAGGAAATCTGCTATCTCAACAAATAATTGCCTTCCCTATGAGCGCATGAAATTCTTGTGGTTTTCCCTTTTTCTCACTCTTCGTCTGCAACATTCATTCGGTGAGTCACTGTGACCGAGGAGAAACGTGTATGTTTGCTCGGAAAGACGTGAGCACAGACGAAGAGCACAATATGCATATACCAGCCACGCCACGATATGAGCACGGTGCAACCGGCGATGATTAAAACCTTTGAACATAGTTTGAGGGAGAATATAAGGCCCCTGTGCCGGCTTAAAACGAGCGGGTTGGCCTCAGGCGGTACCCGTCATAGGCTGTGGAGTCCCTCAAGGGGCTCGGGCGATCTATTGATCGTGGAAATCCTTGCGGGACGGTGGTAGGCCGCACAAGCTCTCGTGATGCACATAACATGGCAGTCGAGCCATCATGGTAACGACAAAAGGGCCGTAAGAGCCGTCGTGGGGCTCACCGCACAAGCCCGCAAATGCTGACTGGACAACACGCACCACAGGTGTGCCGCGTTTGACATATTCTGAGCGAATTGTGTGCCACGGAGGTGGTAGCAGGACCCTCCACCTGTCGAGCGCATCAAGCGACGCGCCGTTACTTACAAGCATCCCCGCCACCACCCCACCATCAGCGATGGACGCTGTACAGCTGCCACATGTGCTTCCCCTCTTTGCCAGCGGTGTTCTTCCCAAACACCATCGATAATTGCACGGACGTGTGTGAAAGCGCGACTGAGGAATTCTACTTATATGCCGAGGTGTACTATCTCGGATGGGACAATGTCGCCATGTGCTATTGCCACAAGACCGAGTGCTCATTCATAGAGCCCCTGGAGTGCACTAGTGAAAGTTATTACAATATATATGTGCGCGCGTACCGCCCACCTCCGCCGTGGCCCCCTCCACCGTCCCCCCACCTCCAGAACCACCCCCACCCCCATCCCACCTCCACCACTACCTCCACCGCCCTTCTCCCCCCTCCACCGACCCCGCCGCCACCCTCACCCCCCCGCCACCAAGGTTCGTGGCTGCACTGGCACGCCAAAGGCTGGCATGAAGACATCTCTCATCCTTCGTGGGGGCTTGGGGATACTTCCTATTCCGATCAAGATGTTTGAATTCTTCTTCCTGTTGCTTGAGCATTCACTGAGGGAGAAGACACCTGCACCCCCTCTTCCCCTCACCCAGTTGAGCTCTTCTCCGCGCTCCACAGGGGCACCCCCTCACTTTTGCCTCGACCAACCTGAATGCTTGCCTCATCCGCATAGTACTCCTCCACTCGCTTGGTGCACGAATACAAAGTGGAGCATTTGCCTCACTTCGGAATATCTCAACTGTGCCGTGCCGCAGTATGGGAGGTATTGAAAGTACAGTAATCTGTCGGCAGGCCTCCACCACAACCCTCTCCTCCGCCAAGTCCACCCCCGAATTGTCCATCGTCGCCTCGGCCACCCCCACCAAGCCCACCGCCCCCACAGCCCCCTTTAGTCCACCAATCCTGGCCCATCTCCACCCCTTATGCCCCCCCTTATGTCCATCACCCCTGCACCCTCTCCATCCTCGCCCACCCCACCACAACCACCCCCGGTCATCCCATCAATCCTATCTTCGCCCCAGCTCCCCGTTGCCCCCCTCACCCTAATTGCCACCGCCCACTCCCTCGCCCCCACCACCCTTCCCACCACCTCCATACCGCCCGCGCTCTCCGCCACCCCGCGCCCGCCCCTTTACACACAGCTCCTGCGAATCCTGGTAATCGCCCTGATTTGTGGGTAGAATCGTTTGAATTTATCAGTTCGATATAAATTGTTCAATTACGAGATCTGTGCAACTCCCCATGCTCCCCATGCTCCCCCATGCTCCCCCGAGCATAATGCATGCGCCCAGCTATCCGCATGCCATGGCTGCCTACGACAGTTGAATCGCTGCCACGCACCACAAGCCCGAACTTGACCACTGTACAAGGACCGTTACTCTCCTTGCACAGTAATCTCCGTGTGCTCGGAAAGTGCTCAAGATGTTCAGCACAAGCTTTCAGTGCGAGGCTGTGCACCGTTACAGGCGCTCCTCCCCGCTCTCCACCAGCTCCGTGGACGCTTCCACTCGCTCCACGCCCGCCCCCGTGGCGCAAGCTGCCGCCGTTTCCCCCCGTCACTCCGGCTGCGGGATCTGAGGTTCTGCCCCTCAAAACACCGCCTTGTCTCCACGTCAGCATGGACCTGAATTTGAGCGCTGTGAAGTCCCTCTTACAAAAGATGGTTGCAGCTCGTATCTCCAGAGGCTCGTAGAGCTCAGCATATCATCAACTTCCCTATACTGCATTGTGCACTTCTATCGCCCTGTTGGAGTTCTGAGGGCGAGGCGCTGCAGCCCTTGCGCCTAAAATCTGCCCCCCTGATCTCTTCACGCGTGGCATCTTCGGTCCTGCGACCCCATGAGTGGACCGCCTGAGGCCATTGGCGCATCGATTTGCAGAGGAGCAAAGCGGCGCGAACGCGTTGCGGTGGATAGGAGGGATAGGTGTGTCAGGGGTGCACCTGCGAGGCTGTGCGCTGCCGGATGACTGAATGCTGGAAATGTGGATGAGCACACTGCAACGCGCCAGCTTTCTTATGCGGATTGGGTTAGTGTTTGCACGCATCACCGATTCGTCTACTTAGTTGGGCATTGCGGTGGGTCAACGTAATTGTTTCAAACGTGACAGCCACTCTCTTCTGCAGCGGTGAAGCGCATGGAGGGTGATGTGCGGTTGGATGGAGGGTGATGTGCGGTTGGATGGAGGGTGATGTGCGGTTGGATGGAGGGTGATGTGCGGTTGGATGGAGGGTGATGTGCGGAAAATGGGTAAACGCAGGAGCCTCCTGGACCACAGCCACAACCCCCGAGACCTTCGTGGCCCCCTCGCCAACGGCGGATCTATGTGTCACCTCCGCCTAGGTTTGGACATCCTTACACGTCCCAGTGCTCGATTCTATGCTGCACTTGGTGGTATGGCTGCACAACACCGCATCGTGCATGGCGTTACAGAGAGATGCAAAGTACGCATTTCTCATTGACCGATGTCGCACGACATTGACCGATGTCGCACGACATTGACCGATGTCGCACGGCATTGACTGATGCCGCACGGCATTGACTGATGCCGCACGACATTGACCGATGTCGCACGACACTGACTGACGCCGCACGACATTGACTGATGCCGCGTGGCATTGACTGATGCCGCGTGGCATTGACTGATGCCGCGTGGCATTGACTGTTGCATGGCATTGACTGTGTCGCATGACATTGACTGGTGTAGCATGGCATTGACTGATATCGCATGGCATTGACTGATATCGTACACCTGATTCGTGACTTAATCAAAATGGACATTTGGCTTATGTTGGTGACCCAGGAGTTGCGTGAACATCTGTTAACCACACTGTTAAAAGCGAACAGTTCGGATTACTGTGACGTGACGGTCAAATGACGCTTCACAAATTTATATGAAAATTCCCTCTAAAATATGGACTGAATCTAGCGTATGTCGCATGGCACTGGCGGATGTCGCATGGCATTAGTGCATGTCCCAATATATGGCACATTATGTGGGAGTTAGATGAATTGTGCACCTCGTGTTATCAAGCTCCTTGTCAATGCCAAGGTCTGCCTGAATATCGTGTGCGCATGGCAGCCAGACCCCGGCCCTGCCTTCGTCCAATGCATACGCTGCAGCCGAGCCACAGTCGGCCTTCATCGTGGGTACGTTTCCGCATGAGGGCCAGTGTGAAGACGCCGGGGTGAGTGGGCATCTTGCTGCAGCACGGAGCCGTCGTCGAAAGAAGATCCCGTCATACTCATGGCGATTGCAGTCGCAGGCATCGCTGGTGTGATGGCGGTGATGGCGCTGGTATATAGAATGCGGGTACAGACTACACGCGTCCCATTGGCAACAGGCTTCTCGCTTCCCAGTCAAAGCAGCCATTTGTCCGTCACGACATATCTGTAGCAGCAGCCACTGCATGCGCTGCTGCGCCACGTGGCGTGTGTCAAGCTGGCATGCACTGCAAACGACTTAGCATTCCTCAGTTCGAGAGAGCAGTTAAATGCCCTCTCCTTTCCCTCAGGATTGCGTGCCACTTCCGCACCGTCGCCACCTAGCTGACGCGTGATCGTCTGCACTTGCTGCCCCTCACCCATAGCTCCCGAATTGAGCTCTCTCCGATGCCATACGTCTCGCCAGTAAATGTGTCGATGGTTCGAGGTTCTATGGACCCCCGAGGGCTCTGAGAATGGCCTGATGGGCGTGATGTGCTGCTGCGAGTGAGCATCTGAGTGCGTGTGTTCACTGTGTGGGTTTGGGATGCTGGGAGGCGCCGCACAGCGGCAAGGAGTGTGCAGCGGCAAGGAGGCGCCGGCGGAGAAGCCCACTGGGAGACCTCCTGGCGCCGGCAGGCGGGATGGGTGGTTCCCAAGTGAGGGCTGCATGGGGGAGGGACGCCCGCGGCATTTCTGTGACAATGCGCAGCACGCCAGTACAGCGGGCAGTTGGTCCAGGGGTGTGGATGACGCGGTGCCGAGGGCCAGTGGGCATTCTGCTCCACAAGCTCCCGGACAGTGGGCAACCCTCAGCTCTCAAGCAAGCAGCGCTAAATGGGGTAGACAGGAGAGGGGTGGGAAGGCCCCGCTTGGGCGGGGGAGCTCGCGGCCGAAGCGGGCACCTGCCCCGTTGCCACGCGATCCCGAGGCGGGAGAGCAACCATGCAGCTTTGAAGGTGCGGCTACATCAGATGTCTGTCTGAAAGATTCCAACTGGCATGTGCCAGCAGACCGTCAGTGCAGGAGCGAGTGGGTTCTCAAAATCGAGCTTGTTACTGCTATTGCTGTTCAGAGTTACGCACGCGACGAGCCCGTGGGATGAGACCCAGCTGCCCGTTCATAAGGGAACAGTGATGCAGCATCCTTCATGGGGCTCCTTTCAGTTCCGAGGTCGCAATCCGAAGTAGTCTCGGCAGTAGAGGCATTCGCAGGCTGGGGCCGCGGCAAATTGCCACCTGCAGCCCAACTGGGCAGCTTGCGGCTGAAATAAGACGATTTACCCTATTGTTTGTTTTGATTTGCAGGGGGACCTCCTCATGATGTGGACAGCCTACGGCAGGATATTGGCCGATCCTTAGATTTGAAGCTGAAAGGTGCGCTGTTTCTGACACGGGGCCATCTGAAGTTGAGTATGGGAATTTCTTTTTGCAAATTTTCGCTACCTTGGATGATTCTGGCATGTAATCTTGCCTCCCAAAGTCTATATCGTGATTTGCATCGTATTCATTGGTTATGGCGCAAGTTGCCACAATGCATCTTGACTCAGGAAGCGCACTATACCACCATTGATTGAACCTATGTCCCTTCACTCGTGCTGAAGGGTACCTGAATGTTAATCAGTGGCATTATGCATTCCTCAGGTTTGGATGCAGCATCATTCATGCGGGCATTGAGCATCGAGACACCAAACAGTGCAAACGAGGTAGACCTTAAAAGGGCGTTCCGAAGGGCCGCTTTGAACTTTCACCCAGATCGGAACAAGGGAAAGGGCCTACATGAGCGAATATATGCAGAAGAAGTTTTTAAACGCATCACACAGTTGATGAACAACTGATTAGACACGTGAACAGATTTCTCTCATATGAAAAGCGCCAATAAACAGCGCGCGTCTCGTGATATAGCATTGTGTCAATTGCGATCGACGCTCTTGAGACGATTTTGGCACCTCGTTTTTGGCTATGATGCATGGAAATGAGGGCTTGAGGATCCTGCAGAGCAATTGTATACTTGCACCTGGTTGAACCTGGTTGAACGTAATGCGTGCTAGTGATTAATTGATAACGGCGAGCAACCTAGAGGCATAGATTCGTAGTTGCCATTCAGACATGGGTTTCAGATCGGAGCAGTCTGGACTTGTTAATGATTATTCAGGCGATGAGACGTTTCCAGCTCTCAGATGCACTGAACCGATCGCTCCACAAATCGCGCCTCGCACCGGGCATGCGACAGCTTGCAGCAACCAATGATGGAATAAGGCAGGTAACACGTGTTGTAGTCAGCCGATGTTCTGGATGCTATATTGATGTACAACAATGGTAATAGGGGCAGATCTGCGACAAACGTGCAATAAAATTCTTATGACAAGTTATACTCTTTTTCAGTCAGTCTCGACGGCCAAGGTTATATAACATACTAGCCCACACGTATGCACGGGAGCTTCGATGTTAGTATAGACAACAATATAACCTAATGAGCAGAAACCCTAATGACTTAATAAATACTTAATCAATTCTAAATTGCTAATCTCGAAGCCCCAAATTTCATCATACAGCCACCATCCTATAAAAATTTGAACCAAGATAGAAGCAGCCAAGGTGGGGGCGTATGGGGGTTGGGGACGGTTGCCCGAAAGGCGGAAGTCGCTTACACTTGATTGGGGGAGAAGTGGCTCGTCGTGGATTTGCCATTTGTACCTCACTAGTCGGGGATGGACTTTGTGGGGGGGGCATGTTATAGTGGGGGCTTTACAAAAAGCTGCATGCAAAACGGCGGGTCCCAAAATTGTTTTTGTTAAAGTTACGGCTGCTTTTCGGTTACAAAGTTGACAACTTATATATTTTCATGGAGAAAATACAAGAAACAATAAAGAGAGTCACAAGATGGAGCCATCCAAGTATGACTGAAGATTGAAATGCGAGTCTCAGTCTGTGAGTATGACTGTGAGTATGACCTTGAGATTAGCGTGTGTATGTATGACGATGACGTATCACGTCATCATGGGTACCAAGATATGAGAACGCCTGCAAAAATCAGTCGGAAACTTTGCATCGTTAGATTAAAAGAATATAGGGCTCTATATTGTATATGTATCTATGCATTTTCATAGCGTTCGTATCTTGCAGCTACGTTTGCCATCGCGTTTCGCGCATCGCAGTTGTTGTCCGATAAACACAAAACAGTCGTCAACAGTGCAATATATATAAAAAGATATTTCATTTTTCTTTTTTTGGATCAGCGAATGCGAACCGCAGTCGATCATTTTCGTTCACAAATTTATTTGGTTAAAAGGCGTCGTCGTTCCTTCAAAGTTCAAATACTTCGTCGAGAACAGAGTTAGATAAATTCTTGTGCGTTCGAACCCCGCGGCCAGACCTCTCTCTGACGTGCGGCCAGAAGCTTTTGTGCGGGAATTTTACAGGCGGATGTCGGCAGTGTTGTGTTTGATATGGTTCTCCATAGTCACGATGGCCTCATATGTTTATCTTATTTCATGTTTCTCTGCGCTGCTGGCTCAGGATATGTTGTTTGTTGCCAAGTTTCTGCAGACCTTCCCAGAATTAATTTACTTCGCTGCCCTTCAGTGCGGGATGGTAGTATTTCCGTTCAGTTTACTTTTTTGAAAATAGGGAACAAAATGGAACCAGCTCCACCCGCACGTACTTCATCTGCCAGCAGTCGCGCAGCAAGACTCCTGCAGACGGCAGATAATGTTAGAAACCCGCAGAGCGGGCGAGATCCCGTGCGTGGTGCGAGGTTCAGTTTTATTTTGTGACGCTGCATGGTCTTAGACCTATGTTGGAAGTGGTGGTGCTTTGGTGGTGCTTCTCTTTTCCCACAGCAGGCGTATCGTTTGTGCAGGTTGGAGACCAAGGTGGTCAAGCCGGTGCTGCGGCAGCGGTGGACGTATTCGATGAGGAGCCCGCGAATGAAGAAGGCGGCACGCCTGAATAGCCCGCGAAACCGCCGGTGATTTTTCTGTGGCTTAACACTTAAAATGCGGCATTTCAATATGTATAGCTGATATTCGTCAGCTTGTGGGTAGATAGAGCTCACAAAAAGGGGCATACATTTCGCATTACTCATCCATTTTTACGCCCACATCTTGAAGTATTTAAGAGATGGGTGGTATACCTATTTGTGGTTGCGTTCTTGGGCTTTAAAAGTTAATCCCTACTATGCGCAGTGTCGCAGGTTACACAAGTCATGGGCGAGGAGTTTGCAGTGGAGCACAGAAAATTCTTTCTTTTCGGTTTGGACAACCGGTGATATTTGAGTGTTTGGTGATATTTTCGCCAAAGAAATAGGTTCGTGTATGATTGTGTATATATACTCAATGGGGATACCATGTACGCCTCAACGGGGTGCCTAACGCATCCACAATGTGCCGAAACGTAACTACATCAAGGTATGGCAAACGCGAGGTCAGAAAGTGCTCGGTAAACGCAATTCTAGATGTTAATATATGAGCGATTTAAACTTTTTATTAAGTATGGTTAAGTATGCGTGAACCGTGAAGTGTATCCAGCATCACTTTTGTGCGGACAAGTTCATGCACTTCTACAATGTTCCCGTGCATCTAATAAGCCAATAAAACAATTTTGCGTTTATCGAGCACTTTTTTACCTCGCGTTTACCATACCTTGACATGTACAAGGGCACTCGGAACTTTCCTTTCAAGGGGGAGGGGGAGGGGAGATAAACCACACGTGTTGCTAGGGGTTCTATAGAGCTTGGAAGGTCGGACGCTCCACAAAGGCCCCGCGCCAGCACTTATGGAGGCGAAAAGTGAGTTTCAGGATGGGAGGGGAGGGGGGAGGGGGACCCCTCCCCTAGATCTGCTTTTTCGGGTCGTGGGGGTTGGATTCCCTCTCCATGGACCTGATGGTCAGGTCTTATATTACGCTGACCGGGGCCAACACGCGCTGCGGGGCCGACTCCCCCGATTACCCCCCCATACACGGAGTTAAACCGCAGGTCTTTGGGGGTTACGACCCTCACCTTACTCGTTGCTTCTTTTGCGGAACCGCCCGCCTTATAAACTTTAAAGTGTCGTGTGCTCGTGCCCCCTCCTCCCCTCCCCTTCGCCTCGAGAAGCAAAGCCGGGGCAGCCCGTATCCCGTATACTCTCTTTGCCTCATATTTTATCGTAATGCCTTGCCGGCCGGCCAACCAGGGGGGGAGGGGTCATATGTTATGGGTTTGCTTGGACATACCCGAGGCCAACGGAGAAAAATAGTAACTATACACCCATGTATCGCATAGGTTATCTCCAAGGATGGCATAGTATTGAATGTGACATTATATAATGTCACGTTAGTCTGAACATTGAAATATATGTGACATTATATAGGTGGCTACTGCCTTAATTCACAGTCCTATGATGACACGAACTGAATCCATTTGTCGGCAATGGGCGCGTTATTTCGATACACTTGACATATTAGACGTTTCACACCATATCGTTTGGGTGTCCCAACATTATTTCTATTCATGGGTTTGGGCATGCACTTGGGGGAAGCATGTATTTGAGCTTTGGGTGGGCAATTTCGCTGAAAATTGATTAAAATGACCAGTCCTATGTATGACAAGGACTGAACTTGCGGATGGTGCGTACACCTATCAAATGACCTTGTGATGGGCAAAGCACTTGCACAGAGTGTGTTATTTAGGACCCAATGGACCTATATCATTAGTGAATAGTCTCATGGGAACAGTGACCCCCCTTCCCAGGTGGTTCGGCAGCACTGCCCTCGTGTCACCTTTCGATCTGCGGTGTCAGTGTTTGCCTCCCAGCCTCGGAAATAAAACACCTAAGTATTTTATTTCATCATCTTTTGACTGTGAAATCCGTGGCTGCCGCTGGACGGCTTTCTGTTTCCGTGTAATATATATATATATACCGTCTTACTATATACGTATATATCTTACACTTCTCATGAGGTTATGGGCTTCACCACTGTCTAGTGGCCGCTCACGTCCGTTCGCGTTCATTTGATCCTGCGAAACGCGGTATTCCGTGGCGCAACGCCACTCTACCCGGCTGAGCGAATCTAGCTCCCCGACGTATTTGCCCCCGTGTGCCTCCTTCAGTGAGCGGCACCGGCCATCTGACCGGAACGAATCTAGTTCCCGGATTTATATGCGTGCCTAGCACGACCAACGACGACCTCGCGACATCGTCAGTCGCTTTGACAGTTGCTTTGACTGCGACCTTGAGCGCACCAAGCCCACATATTTTCCGAGTGGAATTCGGCAACGCATGCTTGACTTCTGCGACGACCTTGGAGCAACATTAGCTTCCATATGTATTTTCCACACGCATCTAGTGTCACACTCAACGTAGCACTTGAGCCTTTGAACTTTCTGGCCAGCAACACCGCTGCTGGCGAGAGAACGGGTTACCGCACGGAATGTTCGACATCGCCGCCGTGTTCCTTGCAAAATTATATCCCAATTTGACTCTTTCATCGCTGGGAATCGTCAATTTTGCGGGAAGTCGAGTTTTCGAGTCGCAACCCTATATGACCACATCCACGACTCAGATATGATGTTGCTTATAGTGGTGAGCTGATAATGGGCGTCTCAGGGGATTTTTCATGGTACCCGCGAGTTCCAGTCGCTAATACATGTTGAAAATAAGTCCCTTTGCATTTGCAATCACATTTTTCGCCATCCGTTGGATCATTGGGGCCCAAAAACAACGACAAAATGCCGTTTTTCATGATATTTCCATTTTTGTGTGATTTTGGATATAACGAAAATATAAGTTCTCAGGTCATATTGGGCTGCTGCATGTTACTTTGTAGTTTCCAAGACCTAATGTAATATGATAGCCGTGGTCCCATCGCCAAAAATCGCGCGAAATACAAAAGTTGAAAATTGGCCGTTATCACTCTCATCCTATCTGAGTCGTGGATGTAGTCATATCTTCGCTCACAGAGTTCTGCAGACTGCTGTCGACCATGCCATACTGCCCGGCAGCGTACGCGCGCGCCCGCCATTCAGGCTGCCCTGATGGCTCTTCGAGTACGTCGACGGCATCTTCCTACTGGCTATGGTCTGGTGATGTCTGGTGGTGCTTACAGTAACCACTCACCGTTACGAAACCCGAAGATTCGGGGCCAGCCGACGATATTCATCGAGTTGGGTACCCCCCTCGAAACGCCGGCGCTTCCTTAACCCTATGGAGCGTTTGTACCGTATACGGTACAACCACTTCAAACTCTAAGCTTGGATTCATTTCGCAGCCCGATAGTACTTGTCGGAATCGGCCATACAAGCTTCGCACACCCGTTGCAATAGGTATATCTAATGGCTACTACCCCGTGCTGTGGTACTGTCACAAGTACCAATAAGAATCCCATGTAGGGTGCACTAGATGAGGGTATATCGGTCAAACTAAGGCGTTGAAAATTCATTTAGGACCCTTTTGAATTATTTTGAACATTGAAAATAACCCCGACCGACTTTTGGTACATGTTACGGTCACGCGCTTTGGGGGGGTGAAATGCCTGAAAATTAATTAATTTCGCTGGTACTGTCACAAGTACCACACACGGCGAGGCTGATTAAGGCATGCCATGTGGCCATGGCACTCCGAACATGATGGTAGAGTTCATTATTGGGACCTATTCTAGGTGCCCATTACGTGCTGCGGCATGTGAATGGCGACAACGCTTCATACGTATGCATGTCGTTAAGGCACATGCATGTGACAAAACTGTTTCCCCCGATTTTCGCTTGCCTTTTTTCCCCACTCCACCCTAGAGGTATGTGCACATTGACTGATTGGGTGAGCTTATCATGCATGTAAAGGTCTCTAAAATTCGATTCATGTGTACACTTCAATATTCTACAGTCGGTTGGGCTATATGTACATTCTCACAACTTGGATTCCCGAGGCTCAAGCCCGCTACCCAGGCTGGAATAAAGTCAACATTACACGCAAATTATGGCAAGTACAAACCCAAACCCAAACCGGCATGCTACTTACGACGAATGGCATTATGCCAACCAACCCACAACCACACACATCATTGGCTATGATATATATCTTCAATTTGAATGATGGGTGGGCTTATTTGGTTCCCAAGTGCGCCTGGAAAAAATTCGAAAGAAGAGCCATCAGTTTGAACACACGCACGATGCCACATGGTAACAAAAACACTGCCGGGGTGGCATCACGCATCCATTAGAAGAGCTACACGTGTGATATGGGCCAATGAGGCATAAGGCAACTCAGTCTGGGTCCCAAAGACAATGGTATATGATGGATAGCATCCCAAGCGTGGAGGAGGGTACCCAAAAAAATTATGGCGCGCTGGTACTTGTGACAGTACCACAGCCGGCTGTGGTACTCTCTCGAGTACCAAGGGGGTAGTAGCCACTAATACTCAACAATTTATTCTACACATATACTTAGTATATATATATATATCACCCGAGGGCAATTTTGTTGTAGTAAAATCCCCAAAGTTGCTTATTTCTAGGCATGAAAATTGGGTCAAAAGTATCTTAAAGTGTGCAAAATCGAGGTGTAGATGGCTACTGCCCAACGATCCTTGTGACAGGACTGGAATCGCGTCCGGTCCTGTCACAAGGACTGACTTTTCGGGAATTTTTTAAGCCGTCCTCTTGGCGTTCCGAGTGCACCCCACCCGGAATGTTAGTTTCCAATGGACCTATACTATGTGCCTTCACGCGCCATTGACAGTATATCGTCATGAAACGAGTATATCCAGTGCATTTGAATCATGTACCCTATCATTATTCACTTGCAACTTTCGGAGGACGTCTAAAAACACACCATGCCTTTAATAATTTTTATCCAATTGAATTCTAGGTCTCACAAGCCCGCCAACCTTCCAAGATATATCCTAACATCATATCCAATCATACGCAAAAGATTATGCACGTTCTCAGTGTATATTGGGTCGTATATCCACTCTCATATATCGAGTGCTCGTATATCCACTCGTATATCCACTCTTTTATGCAGCAAAAACTTTATGTGAAGGCTTGAAGAATTTTGTCGAATGGCATCTGCATTATTCACGTATGGCTGCTCGCACATTGTAGTGTGCATATCTACATATCAATTGATTTTTTTTGAGCCATTAACATCACCATAACTGGCAGTATTGTGCATTGCATGTACTCTAAAAAATTATATATGGGTTGACATATTTTTTAGGTCCTAATATGCACAGGATCCGAAATTCCGTGAGTGCATGCTATTGTGAGTGAGCCATGACTGCGGAAGTATCATGGCTCTCTATGAGGTGGTACATATTAGAGGGCACTATTGGGTCATAAACATGATATGTTTAATTGCTAGATGCATTTGGATGCCATCTAGTAGGTGTACGAGGCTTCGGGCACTCCGGTCCTTGTGAAACGACCGGCATTTTTACTTAATTTTCGTCGGTGCTACCCCCGCGTTTCATTCCTCCCAGGCACATACCCATATCGAGTATAGCACCCAAAAGAGGTTCGTAATAAATTCTTGGACACCCAAATATGATGTCAAAACACTCAAATATCAACTATATCGAAAAAACGCGGCGGATAGCCCCAAATCACTTCGGTCCTTGTGACAGGACCGTGATTTTGGGCAGTAGCCATAGATGCCATTCATCGACAAAGATTTGTTGGTTCAGTGACCACTATCATATAAAATAACCATGCACCTCATATGGGCAATACTTACTTTCCCAACAGTCGATTTCTCCCGAAAACACACAATATGGCCTTAAGTATGGAAAACATTTGACAAATTATGTTTTTTCGTGTTTTTTCACCTTACTTATTGCTTGAATATTTCGATGTATTGGTGCGTTAAACTACAGCCATCATTACCAATTTCAAGGCATTAATAAAGGTGGTCGTTTTATGGTCGAGGGGCGACCTAATACTCGAATAAGCGGTTTTGAGAACTGATTTTTGACACTTTTGATTCCTGGAAAACGTGTTTTTTGGGTTGTATATCACCGATATATCGTTGTATATATACTGCAATGCGATAATGTATTTTATGTATCAAAATCACTTTATAGGAGTTATGGAACATGTAACGAATCACCCACACTTATTAAGGTACCGTATACCGTGAAAACGGCACATTTGTGAAACTAGTGCTTTTGGCAAAAAAATCCATCCGCTCCATAGGGGTTAACGTCGAGTTTCCTTAACGGTGAGTGATTATTACTGTATGGCTACTGCCCCGCAGTCCTTGTGGTAGGACCAAATCGACGATTTGGTCCTACCACGAGGACCATTGTTCCGATAATTTAATTGGCCATCTCCCGTGATTTGTGGTGTCTAACCAATGAAAGGTGGTATATATAGGTCCTATATTAATTTATTTGAACGCTGGTTTGGCCTATAGCCATCCCATATATCCATGACGAACGCATTTTAAACCTCTACACTCAAAATTTTCAAAACGGATTTTTTGGAACATTCAAAATGTGGCAAATTAGTGACTCATCTTCAATATTTTTTTACCAATCATATATCAACACTACACCTGCGCGGATACCATCAAATTGAACCTATACATATGTCCCAATCATATTTGGGCGGTAGGCCCGGTTGGAATGCATATATTGGCTCGTTGGCTCGGTGGCTTCCCCTCTAATATATTGGCTCGTTGGTTTCCCCCCTGAAACAGTGGTCACGCGAGCTGACCAGCCAGCCATCATAATTGCTTGCTAGAGGGCATATATCGCAAGGTTGGTGTGTGCGGCACATTAAATCGTCAAGTATATGTGTATTGCGAATTTCTGAAAGTCTAACATCATCCAAATATCTTATTTTTCGACTGGCGTGTACATTTTAGAATGGATGAATGCCGATTTCTAAAGTCCGAAATTCACTAAATTCGGAATTTGCATTGTGTTGAACATGCGCCATGCTGAAATAGAGCGGAAATGATGATGAGGGTGCGAAGTAACCGATTCAGTTATCTTATTTGGTCATAAACTCAAGATGTATAACCATGAGCATCACCGTGAGCCCCCCATGTGACTCCTAATACTCAAAATAACGGTGGTCCTTGTGGTAGGACCACCATTTTCTTCAAGCTTTTGGTGAAATTACACCCCTAAAGCGTGTCGTTCAACCACACACCTAAAGTCTCATGGGGGCCGCCGCTATAATAAATAAAATTCATTTAACTCATAAATATCATGTGAAAATGTTGCCTGTGCCTCAAATAGTCGATTTAGTGATCGAAACCGCAATTTCCCATTGGTCCTTGTGGTAGGACCATGAATTTGGGTAGTAGCCATGTATATATGCGCCAGGCACCAACATCGAGTCCGTCGCTTTCGCCAACAATGTCGAGGACTCTGCCCACAGCGAGTTGCGCCCACAGCATCCTCTACTTTCACCTTCACCCCGCGTGCCTCCGGGCCGTTGTCTGGTGCGTGTGCGGTGGTGCTGCATCACCGGCGCAGGCCTTGTTCCCTCTTGCGTTCGCAGTCGTGTGCGGCAGGAGGGGCATTTTTCGTCCTCGACATTCTCACGCCCCTTGATCGCATGCATTTTGCAAAGGCCAGACCGCCTTTGCCCCGACTTGGAGTTGAACAATCGTTCCCTTGGCGGCAGGGTATATTGCTTACCGTGGCGGGCCGGCCCGGGGCCGTAGCTCACCACTCCGGGCCGCATGCGGGCCGATGGAATATATGGATGCAGGCCGTGACGTTTGATATGAAAATACCAAAATTTATGCAAGATTATGCGATTTTTACAATATCGCCATACTTAAAATTAAATTTTCGCGCCTGCGGCGTGCAATTTTGGAGATTGGCCGTATTGACCGAAAGCGGGCCAGTGGATTTGTTGATTGCGGGCCGTAAAAGAAAAAATAAAAGCAATACACACTGCTTGGCGACTCTTGACCCTGTCCTCATCGAGAGCGCCGCCGCCGCCGCCGCTAACGTCGTGAACTTTGATGTTAGCAACCTACCCCGCGGCACACCCTGCAGCTGCATGTTCGAATCACCCAACAATTTAGCCTTACATCTTGCTTCGGGCCAACGCCCATGCGGAGAGCCGCCTCTAGTTGGACTGGAAGAGGCCCCAAAGGGCCTGTAACAATTTGTATCGCTAGGGTTTAGGGTGTGTGCATCCTCTGACACTTCACCTCTTCGTGGTGAGGTGGTGTCATGAAGGGACTTTTGACCACGCCCCCCTTCCCGGGAGGTTCAGCGACGCTCCTCGTGTCACCTCTCGATCTGCGGGGTCAGTGTTTGCCTCCCAGCCTCGGAAATAAAACACCTAAGTATTTTATTTCATCATCTTTTGACTGTGAAATCCATGGAGCCTGCCGCTGGACGGCTTTAGACTGTCTCCGTGTAATATATCAAAGTATGGTTTACCGGAGTTCAACATTAGCATACACTTTCCCAGATCTAGATCTCGAGATATATGATCTTGATGTGTTTTTAGTTGGTGCTTAAGTATGATTAAGTATGGGAGATCGCGGAACGGTATCGACCATAACTGCTTCATGCCTTAACCACTTGACTCCCCGACCACTCGACTCCCCGAAGTGCATAATATGTTTAGATAGGTTCAGCTAACCTATTTATCAAATAAACATATTTTGGAAATTTTATGCTAATGTTGACCTCCGGTAAACCATACCTTGATATATATACCGTCTTACTATATATATATATCTTACACTCCTCACTCATGATATTCACCGAAATACCGAACGTCGATATATTTGCACGTCGATAAGTCATGCACCTACCCAAAAAGACAAATTTGATGATTTTGCCCACCTGAAAATGGTCGCAAGCCGAGTCGCGTGGTGCGGTGTGATCGCACGTCATCATATCTAGACCAGCTATCACTTGAACAAAGAATCCCCTAAATTTCCCTAAAGTTTCCCTAAAGTTTCCCTAAAGTTTTACTAAAATCTCCTAAATATGACATTATGACACATACTTAAGTATAAACCTTACTGTATGTAAACATTGGGTCCTCCTAAAGCTGGGTAAATAGTGATTGGACAAGGTAAATATATATATCCGTATAAATCAAGTTTTAGGGAAATGACATAATATAAAACCGCTGTCATATTTAGGAAATCTGAGGCATACTGCTTTGTTATTGGCTAGATATTTAGGAAACCATAGGCACATTGCACTGCTATTGGCTAGATATTTAGGAAAACCTAATATACTGCTATTTTATTGGTCCAATATTTAGGAAACCATAGGAACGGTGCACTGCTATTGGCTAGATATTTAGGAAAACCTAATATACTGCAATTTTACTGGTCCAATATTTAGGAAACCATAGGAACGGTGCACTGCTATTGGCTAGATATCTAGGAAACCCTAATTTGCAGCTATTTCATTGGTCCAATATTTAGGAAACCATAGGCACGGTGCACTGCTATTGGCTAGATATATAGGAAACCCTAATTTGCAGCTCTGCCATTGGTGCATACTGTATGAGAAAGTCCTTCACTGGCTCCACACACGTGCTCCTCTACATTTGCTACTAAGGCTATTGGGCAATACTTCAGAGAAGGTTTGCTCAACTTACTGGACGATGTTGGAAGCTGGCTGCGCTGGGTATGATAAGGTGAATCCGGTGGTCCCATTAGTAACTGCCTGTGCGTATTTGATGATACAGGTGCATGACGTGGTAGTGCTGACTGCCAGGGCGATCAAGAAACATGGCTTTCGTGAGGATGGCGGCACATGGAACGATGAGCTCTACACCGTTCTGTTTGTCCACCACCGTTACCCCTTGCTTTGCGTAGTACTCGTCTTCGACTTCTCTGTATGCAACGACCCGTGCTAGGCGACACACCACCCGCTGTGTTGCAGAGTTTCTCACAAGGTAGTATGCAAGAATTTGTGCGTAAGGGTAGCCTGCTGGCAGACCTAGCTCGCCAAACCCACTGACGGTACCAGAGAGAGACACGTGGTAGGAGATTCGCTTGGTGGTTCGCATGTATTGGGAAGAAAACATCACCTCCTTGTCTAGGGACATCCTGAGGTAGACCATGATTTCATAATCCCCAGGCATTACATTCGTGTAAGTTGACACCAGACCATCAAGTTGCAGGCGAAGGTTGCATGAAAGAGTTGTGGGAGATAGGTGCCTCCCTGCGCCCAGAAAATAGCAGGGCGCATCCTCATCTTCTGCCGCGGGATCCGTTGCACGGCTGACAGCGATCTTGCCAAATAACTTTGCCGCCAAGACATCCAACTTGCGCAAGTTTGGATATCTGTAACAGTAGTCATCTAGGGCATCGTCCTCACATATAGAATTCACGAGAGCTTCCACAGGTCGGTTTTTCACGTGCGTATCCTTTGCCACACCCTTTAGACGCTGGATGGCACGCTCCACCCACATCTCCATGGCGGCACCAACCTCACCCAAATAGTGTTCTTGCCGAAACAGGTACACCACTGCCAGCCTCAAGTTGTATGTCAGCAGCTTCATTATACCTGTGTTTTCCAGGATATTTGCGTGCTCCCGGAGGTGTTCGCGTGCTGCGACTCTAGCTGCTTCCACGTCCGCAGTAGTCCACCCAGTGTGCGTGCCCGAAGCTCGCACATAGTGCAGCACGGCTCGGCGAAGGTGCTGCCAGGCATCCTCCATCGCCATATTCCATTTTGCGAGTTGATCACCGATCACCAATGGGCTGAAGTAGACGACCCAGTTCAGGACATCCTCCATTGTGTACATGCCTGTCACTCAGGATCAAACTAGGTGCTTTAGTATAAGACATTCTACGCATAGGTCTCCTAACGCCTCTCATAGCAAGCTCAACAACGGAAACTGCATCAAGAAGTGGCACACGTCCCTGCTCTGCCTACTTCGTACACTCACCGAAATACTGCACTATATCGTTGTACTTGCGTATGACGTCGTGCGGAGGTTTCACGAGCTTCGCCCGAGCTTGCATTTCGTCCTGAATCGTCTTAGGCAAAGTTAAGGTTGAGTCGGGTACCCCTGTCACTTTGCCCATCAGCAGCTTCCAAAATCTCTTCACCACCCCGTATAAGACGCAGTGGCCGAAGGGGACGGCGTAACCATGCATGGGGTCGAAGTATGGGATTCGCTCGAGCGCGCCACGCCCGTGCCGTCCAGTAGATTGCGGGGATTCCCCTCCATGAATGGTTCTCGAAACCAACGCTGCATGCCCCTCTTTAGAAAGCATGAGCAGCTGTTCATCGGCATATACCTCAGGTTTTCCCTGCACTGTTGTCATTTGTAGTTTGACCGGCTTGGCATACCCCTTGAAATACATTCCCTTCCCGCCGGGGCCGCTCGTCCCTTCGAAAAGGCTGTACGCATCCGCCCGGTAGCTGCCGACTCCCATGAACTGCCCCATTGTGATCCGCATCACCGAATCCGCATGCACCATTCCTAAGAATACTTTCAACGTGTAAGTCCTTTTGAGGAAACTGTCGTACACGTCAAATCCCGTCGCAAGGCGTTGCATATCCCTTTCAAATTGCCCCCATATCACAAGAGGGTTCTTCTCCTTCTGCCGAGGGCCGCGTGTGATCCACAGATTCCGATGCCACTTGTCACGTTGCCGAGCCTGCAAGCATCCAGTTTGGGTTTGCTTACACATACATGCGATGAACATGATTGCTAATGCACTGTTCCACACATGAATCATGGAATCTACTCGCACACATGAATCCATCCTGTGGTTCTGTGTGTGTGTGTGTGCGTCTCACTGTATTGCCTACATTCAAGCTTTGTCACCCCATAGGCCAACCAACGCGTCACTGCATCGACATTCTGATTGGGCGTACCGTGATATGCAGATCATCGCACTTAAGCACACCAACGCCCATGGAGTATGACCTGCTCGCAATAAAAACATTTCTCACTATATTTACACAAAGGAACAGTGAAATCAGTACACTACAGCAACTGTGCCGGCCGATGTCGCACCCGATGTCAGAGACCCATAATTGGGCGTCGTCCGCCCCGGGCGAGATTACCATCGAGCGGTGCTCCGCGTACTCCACACCTGGATCCCCCCCTGCGGAGGAGGATCTTCAGCTGTAAACGATGACGGCGATAGCAAGGCACCTCCTGTGACGTGATCAATGTGTTTGGCCAGCGCTGCCGTCCAGAAGTCACGTCCAGTGCGGGCATCCCGCCGGGCCCGTAGCTTGCAGAACTCCGGGTCACGCATCCAACGTCGTATAGTGCGCTCCGGTGCAAAGTAATAATACCAATCCCGTGGACGGATCTCCTCTCCATGCACGGTGCGTATCACCTCGAACCGTTTCTCCTTGCACGTACGCAGCGCGCCACCCTCAGAGTCCTTTTCTAGTACGGTGTCACAGGTTTGGTTCTTGTCCCAAGAGCTTGGATCCTCGCCTGGGGGATAATGTCGGCACCAATTCACGCATACATGCACCGCGTGGTCCATGTGCGACCTGGTGTTCAAAAACTTCCTCATTCTATACAGACTTCGAGGAAGATTGCACTTTCCGGGTCCCCCCATAAGCATGATCATGACCGTCAAAAACCTATCAAATGATGGCCTCGACCAATTCAGCGCCCTTCGCAGCTCCATAAAGTAGCAGACCGCCTCACCCACGGTCAAGCAGTCGGCCTCCGTATCCCCCACAAATAAGGGGTCACCGGCCGCCGCGTTGAAGTTAAGCTCCGTTTTTTCAGGCAGCAATGCCTCCAGCTCCCAGGCGGCATCGCTCCACAGATCTTCTTCCTGGCAGTTGTGTTCTTGGAATATCTACATCCAATGGCAAGTGAACACCAAATGGTCGTCAGTATCAGGAAGCGAGTAGTCTTAAACTAACAGCGTGGCACATCGATCGGTGGCCATGGGGGCCTGGCAACTACCTGCTGGAATATACTTGTGACCTCGTCCTCTGGATCCGGGGCGTCCTCAGCTGCATCTAGCAGTTTCTGCACACTTATTCCATGGTCCTCCTCGTCCGACTCCTCCTCAAGGTTGTCCATTAGACAAATTCGGCCTTTCGCCAGCTCCTCGTCGAAGAAGACCTCCACGTTAGGAGGGAGTCCATGTACTTCACAATCGCTGTTTGCTGACGGGTTAGCTTCCCCAAAAGCATTGCTGGTAACACCATTCCCCAAAAGCATTGGCTGCAAGATCACACGATACCGATTGTCTATGGTCCCCCCATGTTCCGTTAGCCAGGATTTAATCACCGCCAGCACTTCTTTTTCGCCAGCCGGTATAGGGCCTCGACATTCTGCAGGTAGTTCACGCACCGCACGCATTGTGCTTCGTATGCTGGTGTGAGCTTCTTGGCTCCGCTGCACAATCAGCATGAGCTCGTCCTCCGTGAACATCACCGATGCCCAGCACTCCTGTTTTCCTGCGCAGATGCCACACCTCAACACGGTTCCATGATACATTAGGTACATCCTGGTGCAGAATGCACTCCTGGTCCACCCCGTTGGTGTGCCCCGGCGACCCCTGGTGCTGATGCAGTAACCGTGGCGTGAGTTTGTGGGCTCCATCGAGCCACGAGCAACGGATGTGACATTCAGGCGACTCTCGAACTGTTTGCCTGTATTTGCAATCAATGTGCCCCGCTCCATTAGAGCACTGTCAGCACTTACTATTTCACAATTCCATTTATATTAAAAAAAGGCAGGAAGGTCCAAACGTTGTCCTTACTATTCACAAACAAAAACTTGAGTCTACAGGTTCCCACTTCTGCTGAAGGCAGGCTCCTTCCCCACGGATTGGTAAGCACTTTGCGGTGTATTCATTCTGCCCTGGCATAACTATGATTGCCTGCTACTTCTTACGTACAGCAGGCAGCATATGAGGAAGGCACGGCGTCAAGGTGCGTCCAATATAAACTACTGCCAACTGTTCACACTGCTCCAGGCCAGACGCCTTCCTTATCTTTCCGCACAGGGCTATGGCGTCCAAAATTGCCGCGTGCGCAGCGCTGGAATCCGGTCCATGCCGAAGTGACCACGGCACTCTGCCGCGGTCAACACGCCGCGTTCCAAACCAGCCTCGTCCCTCCACGCAACCTCGTAGTTCCGTTTCACCGAGATAGCAGGAACGACTTTCATTTGCATGCCAACCAGCTCCTCGAACGTCCAAGACTCAACCTTAAAGTCGCCGTGGAAAATACTGTAGTCGAACCTTGCCAGTGGCTCCACCCTGCCATCTTCATCTCCGTCGTCCGCCGCTACTAGGTGGCATCGCATTATCTCAGGAAATCCCATCCTGCGCCATTGTGCTGCTGCGCCGATGGTCTCGTGTTCAATCACCGTTTTCCCCACGTGGAGATCAACCTCTCGCTCGGTACCGTGCATATCGTTCACCACCGCCCCGAAATAGTCACCAAACGTGGCATGCGAATCGGTCTCGAAAGCTTCGATTGCCTCATCGGTGTGCACTTTTACCATACACTTACGTTTTGCCGTCGCGGTCATCGACATTCTCTTCGTGAGTAGCCCCCTTCCGGTTCGGATCACCTTGCACATGTCATCCTCGTCGTCATCGGCATCCTCCGCCATGCTTTGCACCGTTCGAGCTGCACGATTGGGGCGCGGTGCAACAGATGCTGTCGCTTTCTGCGTGTTGCCTGAGACACACTCAATTTGAAAGCAGCTTTCAGACTCGGACACTTCTTGGCGCGTTTTCGCAGGTCCTTAGTCCACTGCTCCCGCAACTCCCCCAGAGCTTCCTGCTGCCATCCTTCCGTTCCATTTTGCGTTCCAAGTAGTTTATACCCGGACATCGGTACCACCTCGAAGACGGCCTGGGCTGTCATGGGAACTCGTTTCCGAGTCTCCCGCGCTACGCGCTGCACGTGCTCAATCAATACCTTTTCATCCAACTGTTGAACTTGCGTGAGTAGCACCTGCTTTTCCCGCATCAAGTCCTCGTATGCTGTTGGAACCATACCGAATGCTACGCTCAGCCTGCGCTTGTTGCCTGACACCGCAATAAGCAAACCCGCCCCCAGCGCTTCCTCAACGCTCCGTCGGCGATGCAGGTACTTTTGCAGGTATGCATCCATGTATGTGTACATGCCAAGGGCACACATGGATAGGGCACCTACCAGCAATCTTCATCAGCCTCTGCTCTTCATATTCCGTCACCTCCGGTGCCCTTGCTTTCGGTCGCGGCACGGTTGCCTTTAGTGGCACTCCTGGTTCCGAGCGCGCTCCTGGGCTCCCCCGATGCGGTGCCCTGGCATCCTTTGGTGCTGGTGCAGTAACCGTGGCGGCAGTTCGTGGGCTCCGTCGAGGCACAGTAGCCGGTTGTGGCGCTCCTGCAGTGGCTGGGCTCCCCCGTTGCGGAGTCCTGGCCACCTCTGGTGCTGCGGGTATACTAACCGTGGCGTGATTTCGTGGGCTCCGCCGAGGCACGGTTGCCGTTAGTGGCGCTCCTGCTGCGGGGCGTACGCCTGGGCTCCCCCTTTGCGGAGTCCTGGCCACCTCTGGTCCTGCGGGTATACTAACCGTGGCGTGATTTCGTGGGCTCCGCCGAGGCTCGGTTGCCGTTAGTGGCGCTCCTGCTGCGGGGCGTACGCCTGGGCTCGCCTGTGGTGGTGTCCCAACAACCTCTGTTGCACATGCAGTAAGGGAAATCACCAAGTCCGGGCGTGTTTTCTGGGATTCTTTGTTGAATGCGTTCACCGCCTGGATGTCACGGTTTTGACGCATTTCGATTGTGGTGCCCTTTGGGCCCAGATTACGCCGGTTGTTCAGACGTCGAATGATCTTCGTTTTTGCAGTGGCTTCATCCAGCTCGGGATGCAGCTCTCGCAGCGTTTTCACGCACATGTCGAAACGCTCTTGGGCCGCGGCGTTGTTTGCCCAATACTGTACTTACTCGTGGTTTTGTCCACAATCTGCTTAGCCTCCACGTCGTATGCCACGGGGCATTTCCGTATAACACTTTCAACACTCATATGTGGACCACCTCCCTTTCTCACACGGTTTTTTCCTGATTCGAGCACCAGTGCGTGAACATCAGGGTATTCGTAAGATCATCAGGGGATCATTGGGAGTGAGAAGAGGGGGCTTCTTCACAGGTTGTGCACAACATGGGGCCAAAGGCATCGCATGAAAGAAACGGGTACCTTTTACTGCATTTGGTTTGGCTCCCTCCGCCGGCAGCGTACAAGTCATGTCACCACTCTCGGTCTGCTGCGGCGGTTCCGTCTCCGCCGCGCTCGTTCGTGGAATATGGCTTGGGGCAAAGTGCACATGCCGGGTTAGGGGCACAACCCCAGGTTGATGCCCATAATCCATTGTACCCTGCGAGGCCCCATCACGTGCCCAAAAATTTACATACTATGTACAAATACGTAGTACGCAGGCCGTATCATATAACATGTCGAAATGTTCGTGTTAACTATTTCTAATTATGCTATATATTTCTAATAATAATTAGTAGAAATGTATACTATTTGTAAACACGTAGTACGCAGGCCATATCATATGGCAAAACACCAGGTTTGGGATACTTCTGATGGGATGAACATGATCGACGTGAGCGTGAGTGATGATCGAAGGGAAATTGTCGCGTGTCTTGCAAACAAGCTATAAATTCAAATAGCAGGGGTGGACCCTAAAGAACACAAATTTTTAGCCGATGCGCAGCGATGCCAAGACTCATGAAACGAAAACGAATCGTGAACGGAAAACTGTCATCGCAAACGAATCGTCATCGGTAATCCGGTATATATGCACGCTTGCATGATGACTTACATGGCCAACACGATCAATTACGGCCTAATGGAGATCTTGATCGATTGTGCTAGTATAATATGTATCTATATACACATTGCTAATATAATATGTAAATATATTTGTTGTAACTAAAATATAATAACTATACCGAGATGTTCTTAATGAAGTCGGCAGAATCTAACACCACTGCACACCGATGCAGGAGATCCATGTGTCCGTCTAGCGTGGCAGCCAAGTTACTCGGCTCAATGTTGTGCAGGGTCCTATATGACACACATGCGTCTTCCACGATGATAACACTGTATCCCAATTGCACCGCCGCAAGGGTCGTGTGCAGCACACACTGTGAGACATACGCCCCCATGATAACAATTGCTGATGGTGTTGGGTGTTGAGAAGACACCGCATCTCGCACGTTTCTATAGCAGGCCTCGTGAGACATGGATATGTTTTCCGAGTCGAACGCATTCATGTTCCCACACAGAAAGGCGTGGTTCCGTAGTTCGTCAGCTGAATGTGGCCCAAGGTCTGTCAGAAAATCGTCGGACTCTGGCGGAATTCCGGTGTGAGCGACACCGGCTGAAGAGGTCAAGTATCCTCTTCCATCATCAAAAAATGCATCTGTGGCGGCCTGCGTTTGCCATGGCCGATACCACTGTGTCCAATTGATAGGGATGTTGGCATGGCGACAGGCAGTCAAAACTTTCTGAATCGTTTGTCGGTGTTCTGGTTTGAAGTCCGCGCCATGCGCAGCCTGAGCATCCAGGACGAGCACTGACAGGCAACGGGGATCTGCGTTGCCACTGCTGGAAGAAACGCCCTGGATATGCAACATTTGATACCCGGGGTGCTGGTGTGGAACCGGACGTGACCCGCATTTGGGAGTACGGCCACGCGATAGATCGCAGTCCTTTACGGCATACACAGTTCCACGGTGGTGGTGCAACGGAAATGACAGTACTGGAAAGAGCCAGACCCGCTTGGCTGGAACCACGAACCATGCGTAGAAGTGATGCGGGGCGCTGAAATCGTCCCTTCTAGAATCGACTTCTAACACGGATACCAGGCTGTGACCGGCGAAAGCCTCATCCAGCACCCGCTGTTGGTGGTGATCATGCTTGCGGAGGTGGGTGTCGTTATCAATGAGGAACTGCATTGCAGCCTCTTTCGAAGGACGGTCCCCGGGCAGGCCCTCCTTGGCGGTCTTCGCCTGCCACAGTGCTTCCAGTAGGCAGATTGTCCGGACGGTGTTCAAGTCTAGGACATGCAGACCCTCCGGAATGCCCGGACAGACAAACCCGACATGGTATCGGAAGGTAGGCATCAGCTTTCGGTAGACCACCTTCTCCTTGAGCGCGGCAAGGCTGTCATCAGGGCAGACCCAATCAGGTTGAGCCGGGATGAACGAGCTTCGCACGACATTCACCTGACCAGCAGAACCTAAGTTGTGTAACCAGTAAGGTTATCGGCTATGGGTTATCTGTACCAAATACGAGAACACGCACCACGCAGAACATTGCACAGAGTGACTATGACCACACTTTAATCAACAGTTGCTCACAACACGGGCATTACCACAACCAAGACTTTCGGCCAGACGGTAATATATTGTATACAGGGACACTTATTATTACAAACTACCGCGCTACACACACTGATTATTATTTACAGAGGGTTAAAATGTCCAGGGACTAAACGCTCGTGGGGATCGACTCCTTTCCCCACAGAACACTTTTGTATCCGAGAGGCGCTGAACGTTGAGTGTAACTTGGAGGCAGCCGGTCTTTTTGCAGGATTGAAGTCGAAACACGAATTCACGAGCATGGTGAGCTGTTTGGAAACTCTACTATCTTCTTTCCAAGGCGAAAATTTTCTGTTGTTGTCAAGCTGGCTGTTAGCCAACTGCAGCATGTCCTTCCAGGAAAGGCGACTGGCCATGAGTATTTGCATAGCGAGCCCGCCACACGCCCAGATGTCGCTGTGAGTGGTTTTGTTTGCAAATGATGACTCTGGAGCTGTATGAGAGGGCTGCCATGTTGCGGAAGGCAAGCTTACTGGGGGAAGCGGTGCCATTGAATCGGTGCGGTGGAAACGGGCCAACCCAAAGTCTATGAGTTTGAGACTGTGTCCACCAACATCGGGCAGATTTTCTTGCACAAGCACGTTGTTACCTTTCAGGTCCCCGTGCACGATTCCCGCGGCATGGAGGTCTGAAATGCCGCGAAACAAATCGATGACCAGATGGCGCATCGCCTGGATTGGTATGCCTGATCCGCGGGAAGTAAGGAAATCGGCGAGGGTCTCCCCGCCATATTTCATGACGAGGAACGCGGAGTGATCAGGACAAATTTGGGCTCCGTATCCTAAACAGGGAACGACGGTTGTGGGAGCCGCGAAATGGGCCACGGTGTTCATATACAACTCCACCGCACAGTGCCGCAGGCGACGGTGGAGGGCAGGGTCGGTGAAGTCCTTCAGAACGGCCCTCTCGGTTTTGTCAAGGGTGCAGTGTAGAAGGACGCTTCCGTAGGAGCCTTGTCCTGTAGCTTGGCTGTCCTGAGGAGCGCGGTACGTGACTACTTGCTGGCGTGAGACTCTTGGCACTCCACACTGTTTAGCAATTTTGTGAAGATTGCTGAGGCATGCATCCGGATCTCCACGCAGAAACCGTTTTGAAAGGGATTCCACCGATAGGTCGTGATGGAAACCAGGAAACTGCAGAGGTGTGTTGAGGTGGTGGTGGGGTGCGGCATGAATATCTTGCGCTGCCGCCTGGGAAAGCATCGCCTTTCGCTGGCGGTGTGCAGATCGGCGCCTAGCTGATCTTGAGGAATTTGGATTTGCTTGTGGGTTTGGGTGTGCAAGCTACGGCACAGAGAACACCAAATATACGGTGAGAAACAGTCGGACAACGGACCCCCGGACGGAAGAGGGGGTGATGGGCAAGCATGAGGAATGAGACGCAGCTATGAGGGGATGAGGGGAAATGATTGACGAGCCAGAAGACATGCCTGTGGGTAACACACGC
>LGRX02032776.1:0-96536 GCA_001247695.2 Cymbomonas tetramitiformis
ACTTAACGTCCTCGGAGTTGACGGGGTCCACGTCGACGTACGACTCGGGCATATTAGCATTCAGACCGTCGCCAGCGGCCACCTGCGTCACGGTGTTGTTGTTGATAGCGCGACAGGTCGAGCGGCCGACCTGCGACAGTTCGGCCCACAGCGATTCGCCATCTTCCACGTTGTGGGGCAAGTTGAACACCACGCGGGGTCCGACCACCTCATAAGCCGCGGCGGTATCGCTGTCAGGGGCCCACCGCCCAAACGCTTCCATATCCGCCAGCAGATCGTAACCGCATATCGGGCACGCGTTTTGCACCTGCCCGAGCGCCAGGGACAACCCTTTCGCATTCCACAGCGCGGAGTAAGTGTCGTTCGTAGTTGTATCTGTGTTTGGCAAATAATCGGGTCGTCGCATGATGTCCGCGTAGTACCCCGCCATGGAAACACGGTATTCTTGCAAAGCGATATTGCTGGGCGCCGATTCGGGCCAGTGCTCGTGCTTCGCGTTCTGCACCCACGAGAAGCTGGCAATCTGCCAGAAAGCGGCGCCGTCGATGTACCCGCCTCGGTGTTCGGGGAAGAGCACCTCGTCGGTGGAGGCCTGGTTGCCAGCGACGCGATACGCGTAGTCGTCGACCAACCCGTCGGTCGCCAACGCGTATCCCCAGTCCTGCCTGCGCATGCGCTCGTGACGCTCCTGGTAGTCGGCGAACGCCAGCGGACGGAACGGTTGGCTCACCCACCGTCCTACGTAGTTATTGCCGTGAGTTGTCGTGCCGTTTGTCGGGGAGGACAGTCTGTCGATGGAATAGAAGTACACCGTGGCGTCTCGGTGAAACACCGTTCCGGTTTTATCTTGCTGTATCTGTAGTAGTAAAAAGGCGCAGGAACTCAAATCCAGGCACACGCGCATTGGGTGCGTGTAATCGATGTCCGGGGCCACCGTTGTATCGTACGTATGCTTGGAAAGATAAGCGGCCTCGGACCGGATGTAGATGAAGTAGTTCGGACTTGGTCCAGTGTCCGTAGTTACTTTTATTGTTTTTGTTTTCAAATAGTTGGATGAAAGGTCGTAAGCGCCAAAGTGCCGGCACGTAGCTGTCAAGTTAAAACATGTGAAGTAGTACGATGCGCAAATAAGATTCTGCTTGCAGCCATTTTCGCAAACAACACTTGACGTTGAGCAATTTGCTTGTTTGGGTACTTTTATTATTTCTTCAAAAATATTAATATCGGTATAGTAAACATCCACAACGCTTGGGGGGTTTTCGGTTTTAGGTGTATTTGGCCATAAAGATAACTCCGTAAACTGCAAACAATGCGTGTAATAACCTCCAAGTAATCCAATGGGTGTAGGCTTGCATTCGTTGGCGGGGTGTCCTAAAAAGGACCGAGGTCCGTAATGGATTTGGTACAAGGGATAAGTCGGTTCTCTAACCCCCAACCCGTCCGCAGTCACCAGATCCTGAGAATTGTAGTCGTGCGGTATGTTTGCGGTGCTTGGGTCGAAGTAATTTCGCACGTCGTACGCAAAGTTTTTCGGGGCGGCCTTCGACCCGTACGTGTTGATCGTTTCCCCGTACTTGGACGCGCCGTCCTGCCGAACCAGATATACCACAGGCGACACGTGGGAATAGATGCCGACCTGCGGGCAGTGATTCTCCAACTGGGGCTCGACGTCCACCTCCGTGATGCGCACGGGCTCACTGGAGTTGCGCACCGCCAACAGCAAGCACGCCAGCTCGTAAGCGCCGGCCGTACCCGAAAAAGCCCGGAAGAAGTACGTGACGTACAGGTCGCACGACGCATCGTCGCGGCAGCGTCCCAAGCACGTGGTGTTGGACGCGTCGGACAGAGAGTCGTTATAGTTGACGCTCTGCAGCTCCGCGCAGGACAGGTTTTGAGTGGCCCGCAAACTCGCGGCCGGCTTGTACTGACCCAACGAGTTTTGCTCCGCGTCGTTTACGTCGGCCATGATGATCCTCTCCAGCAGAATGTACGGCTTGTCGCAACCATATGTGCCGTTCACGCACATCACGCGCTCGGCCTGTTCGTACGTGAGCATCGCTTCGGGCACCGTACCGGTGGCCGGTGGGTCGACGGAAGCCACCAGCGCGCTAAGATTGTACACGTGGTAATTTTGATGCAGGGTCGTCCACTCTGGGAGCCCGGACGCGGACGCGGGTGGCACGGGCGGAGGCGACGGCGCCGGATACGTGCGTGTCTGCGCAAGCACCGTCCACGAGTTCGTTAACCCCATTCCCCCCTGCCCGAGCGATTTTTCTTTTCAAAAATGCGAGGGATAGGCTGGTCGGGCGCACCTGCTCCGCTAGCGCGTACACGGCGTGGTAACCGCCCGTGATGTTTGGTGCGTCGTCGGTGGTAAAATTTGTCCACAGGTTGCCGCTTCTGTGCGCCGTGTCGCTCTCTATAAGCTCGTCGGCGTCGGTGGTAAACTCACAGGGCGCGTTCGTACCGTGATCACCCGCGCCGCAGGAGTATAGCACGCACGCGTCCCGCACGTAGTGGGACCCCCCCTGCGTGTCCTGCCCCACGTACAACGCCATCTGGAAGGTGCGACACCACTCGGTGTCGTCGCATCGCGTCCTGCAGAGGACGGCCAGATCGTCGCGGTAACAGGCGTTGTCGGGGTCGTCGAGCACGTCGCGCCAATCCGCACCGACGCGGCACCCGTAGCCCGCGTGGTCGCAAGTCGTGTTGTGCGTCACGTCGTTGCACGCAGCCAGGTTTAGGTGATACTCGTACTGAACGTCGTTGCTCTGGATGAAGGCGCGGAGCACTTTGTGCGACTCCGTCGCGTAGGTGGAATTTCGGTAGGTCGATGAGGCAGTTGCGTGCTCGTGGGTGACGTGCGCGTAGGAGGACGTCGGCGGACCGTTCGGAAACGGTGGCATGGGCGGAGGCGCGAGCGAGGCAAGATCGTTCGGACGATCCGGGCCAATCGTGGTATCGCCGAACACCGGTTTAAGCTGGTCGCAAGGCGAATCGTCGTGCGGGGTTTTGCGCGAGTAGTAGTTCTGATGCGGGCCGTCGTGTACGCGGTAGCAGGTGGGTATGCGGTTGCGCAAGTAACGGTTCCAGAGAAACCCAAAATCCGGCGGCACGTCCAAATACACGTCCGTTGTGGCCTTGGCCGTCACCGCGGAACCCATGCCCAACCCGCCGTCGCGCACGCCGTCCGCGCTGTCCGCACTACCCATGCCCGCGCGTTTGTGATCGGTCGGGGCGCCTTGCAACACGCGATTTACGCCGTTTCGTTCATAAAACGTGTCGGTCGGTGTGAAACCGGAGCCGAACACCTCATCCCCCGACGCACGCATGCGAGGCGTCTCGGCCACGCGCGACCACAGCGTCACCTCGGGCGGCGGCCACAGTATCTCGATCGGTGCGGCGTTCGACACGCCGTAAGCCGTAGTGCGGGCGTTCGACATACCCAATTGCGTCAGGTCGTTGCTATTGATCGTGCGGTAGTAAAACGCGGGATAGTAGTGGCGCCTCCGCAGGTCCATCGCCGTGTGCGTCGCGTACAGATGCCCGGAGTGTCGCGTGTGTACGTGATCGGCGCTCGAGGCGTTCGCTTTGGCACCGCCCGTGCGGCCCGCCGGGGTGAACCCAGCGTACGGGACCTCTTTAAGATCAAACCGGTCGTCTCTTCGGGGCGCCCCTGAGCGGGCGGACCGCGCCTTGATGTCGTCGTCGTACTTCCACGCAAAGGGAGGCGCCTTCGTGGTGTGCAGCGCGTCGTACACTCGGCGGCGATCCACCCCGGTGTTTTTCGCCGCGTACCTGCCGAGAGGCTCCGCCCCTCGCAACCCCCGACCAACTTACGTGTTGGACAACGCGCTCGGATGGCTAAAACGAAAACGTGCACATGGTGACGTGGTTGAGAATCTCCAACTATCAAATGCAATATGACAAGCTCAAGAATTACCTTTGAGCACCGTACAGTGTGAAAATAAAAGCGCGGATGGCCTTTTTGCCGCGCAGGTCCGCCTCATCCTGCACGACGGCGTCGTTCACGAAGGAATTGTCGGTGGGCTGGACGTACAACTCGTCGGAGGAGGACTTGTGTTGTTTTGCGGTGTCAAATCTGTATGGCGAGTACGTGCCGTGCGGCGACCCCACCGCAGTGCGGTTGAGCACATAACCAAGACCGTCGCGCGCGGCGGAGTAGCCTCGGTGCGCGTCGCTGTCGCTGTCACCTTTCGCTTGGTAGTACGACCAGGAGGCGTAGCTCGGGTAAAAGCGGTTGGTCTGCATCTCGTAAAGCTCCTGGCTGCCGCATTTGGTCTTGTCATTGATGCAGGCGTCGAGCGTCGTCTTGTCGTAGGGATGACCGTCGTAAACGTACATGTCCTGGGAGGCGAAGCCGAGGCAGGGTTGCGCGTAGGTGGCGTCGACTTCGCGCTGTTCTACCACGCGCGGGGTTGAGTAGGTATACAACGTTTCGGAAATTGACAATGAAAATTCGCATTTTGTAACCTTTTTAAGTGTTCCATCATGACTCCTTGTAGTTGGACATAAATATTTATTTTTGTCGTTATTTGGGCGAAAATAATTTTTCGAGTAGTCCGTTGTTTTTTGTGGTATGCCCGAAAATTTTGGCATCGGCATGGTGTAACATCAACGTGGCGCGTATGCTTTCCAATATACCCAAACACATATACGGTATATTGTACAAGTGCAGTCGTCTACATTTGTTGGCAAGATTGCTGTAAGAGCTGGTTGTTATATATGCGTATAATCATACGTGCCCAGAATCGTCCCCTGGTAGAATGTAGCAGAGTCAGTGGTAAAGGCTGCATCATGTTTGTCTTTAGTAGGGTTGCCGAATGTGTGGATAACAACAGGTTCTTCTGTTGCTATCAAGAAGTTCTTTGCTGTAATCCAGCAAAAACTTTGAACGCGATATCGGTTGCATAGTGGGAGCATCATATTTACGATGCTGCCTGGTGAAATCGTCGCACAGCCCGGCCACCAGATCGCGCGCTTGAACGTCTCCTTGTTGTTGAAATCGTCCAGCTCCTCCATGTCCACGCCGTAAGCGCGTTTCGCGGACTTGGTGTACTGCTCTGGCATCGTGTTGCTGGTGGTGGTCTTTCGTGCTCGCTCCGTCTTCCCGGGGGTGGTCACGTCAACAAGGTCGCCGTCCTCGTTGTTGGTCGGTAGCAGCACCAGCACGCGCGCGGGGCCGCGGTTTCCCGGATCCTGCCGCCATCCGGACGACCGCGCATCGTCGTGGTTGCTCTGCCGCCAAGCGAACGCCGTGTCGTAGCGGAAGCCGCCGTGCGCCCCGTCGTCGTTCCACATATCCACGATCGGCACCACCTTACGCTCGCCCTGCCTCACGGGCACGGTTTCGTCCCACATGTCGTAAAAGGCCGTCATGAATCGCATCTCCGGGGACTCTACGCCTTTGACGTTCGCTGTTGTTGTGGATTCGAGGCGCGTGGTGTCCACCGAAATGCAATTTCCGTCGGGGAAGGTGTCCTCGCACGTGCATATCGCGCGACCGTCGCCCGTGTTGGTGCGGCTGGCGAACTGGCTTCGCCAACGCGAGCTTCCGTCGTACGGTGTCTGTTCATCGCACAGGCCGCACGTTCGGTCGCAATTTCTATCGCCGCAGATTTTGCTCCTAACGGAATTCACCGCCAGCAATAATTCGAGGCACCCTGGCCCCTTGTCTACGCAGCCGTCGCCCGTGGGTGGAAATTTGGAGCTCGCTTGTTCAGGCAGGTGGCACGCGCTGTCGGCCTTGTATTCCGGGGAACTCTTAAACTCCGCCTGGCATCGGGCGTCGTTCCAGTCGTCACTTACCGCTCGGTTGCACACCCCGGTTTTGTCACCCGAGTAACCGTGACTCCATTTCGTGTATATGCTTTCATCGCCGCTCGGCACGGTTCCGAACGCACCCGTGTACGCATCCGGAAGCTGTATCTGCGGACCGGACACGTAATGCAGATCGAAATCCTCGATGAAGTTTTTCTGGGCGTTCCCTCCGTGCAGAATGTTGTAGTTGCTCTTCACATCATCAATATTGCGAGCGTCTTCCATCGCCGATTTCATATTTTTGCACATATCCGAATAAACATGGTCGCACAGCCACGCGGTCCGGTTACGCAGCGCGGTGTTGCCGTAGGCCACGGTCGCGGCCAGCGCGTTCGGGCCGGTAAACCCGTACGTGTTGTATGCCGACAGAGGTATCGCCTGCGGACACGCCGGAAAGTCAGTTACATCCGTGACCAAATGCGCAACCCATATTCACATGGGGGTGGAACATATGGTACGCCATTGTTGCCAATGATGCGTGTTGGAGCGCACGTTTTGAAAGTCGTGCGCCTGTTCGCGCATCTCGATGTCGCCGTTGGTCTGGGACGCCACGTAGGCGTTCGCGTCCTCCCGGATACTCACGGACTCGTGCAGATCGTTCACGGTCAGCAGTTCGCCGCCCGCGGTCACCTGCGGGCGTGTCCACCTTACTCGACAACGACACGCAAAACGCCTCCGCTACGAAACGGTACGATCGGGCGGGTAGACACCTGGAATCGGGCCACGTTCGTGCTTATCTTATGGTTGGCGGGTGGCGCTTCCGGCGCTGGCGGCGTGGGCGGGTTGTCCAGTTCGATGGATGGCTCGAACGCCAGCGTTTCACCAGCGCACGTGTACAGCCATCCGTTCGTGTGACTTTTTTGATCCACCTTCGATTCCTGCCTCTGCGCGACCATGTCGTCCCTGACGTGCTCGTCGATGGGGTACCACAGCGCGGTGCGATTGCTTGTGCGTGCCAGTTCCTCGGCGACGTAGTCATCGTAACTCTCCCGCATCATGTCCGGAGCTGGGTAAGTGATCGTATCGCCGTCGGAATCCACCTCGTCGTGGGGCCACGCCGCGTCCAGTCGGCGCAAACGCACGCGCCGCGCCGCGTCCTTTGGCGTGGCGTGAACGCCGGCCACCATGCCGAGGCGTCGCCCGGTGAGCATCGCGGGCAGCATGCAGGCGTCGTCGTTTTCGTCATCGCTCTGCACGCCGCAACTGGAAGGCGCGATCACACGGCCGATGTTCGGTGCGCTTGGCCGGCCCTTGGTGTCGCACAGTTTATCGCTGTACGGGAACACCTCGGTGCCGGCGTTCAGGTTTTGGCACGGGTACGTGGACTCGTTGAGCGCCCGCAGGTACGTTCCGTAGTGCAGGCCACCGTGGCCGCCCGCGAGCACCGTTGTGGCGTCGAATCCGGCGTGCGTCGCGCCGAGATGCGAGAGGCTCACCCCGGGCGGGTTGGCTGACTGCAACGCGTCCCGAGTGTGGTAGCCCGATGTGCTGTTGAAGGCGGATGTTTCGCCCGACAGCACGCCGTCGGCGTCGCGCGTAAACACCGTCTCGCTACTGATGTTGCCGTTCACGTTTGTCATCGCAACCGCGTCGGCCCGCTGCCACAACGGCTTGGAGTACGCGGGGTCGCTGGCGCGGTGCATCGTCATCTTGGGTCGGTCGTAGACCAGATCGGGCTGCATGCGCTCGGCGAATTCGGACTCCGTCTCGCCGTCGACCGGCAGTAGCACGTGAGCGGTGGACGTCACCATCGAAGTATGCATTACGACGGACTCGCATCGCTCGACGGCGTTGGTGCACACAACCACCTGTAGCGCGTGGGTTGCTTTGGATCCCGCCCCGCGGACGCATCGCCCCGCGCGCGCGTCGGAGAGGTGCACCGCCTCACGGTCCTCCGCTAATTTCAGGGTGGTGGCGTGCGCGAGCCAGTTGCGCGTGTTTAGCACGTGCTCCTCATCCAGGTAGCCGTCCCGTTGCTCGGCGTCCAGCATATCAGCCTGCGTCGGTTCGGTTGAAGTCCATGCTCCCAAATCCTTCATCACTTTTAGGAAAGCTATCGCGTTGGATTCGGCGTGGTCTCCACTATCGAAGGGGTGCTTAACCTGCTGCGTCACCACCACCATGGCCCGTCCGGTCTCGTCGGCGCCCACGATCGCGTATTCGTTGCCTATGCGCGCGTCGCTGTCGGTTTTGCACGGCACCACCTCGAAGGCGCTCGTGTTCGCCATACCGTCGTCGGTGTTGTCGCACGCACCGTAGCGTTGGTCTTTGAAGCCGGCGAAGCCGCGCGGACGTCGAAGCCCGATCCACACATCCCCGTACACCAGGTTGTAGTCGTTCTGGCCCTTCTGCATCAGTATGCTCGCGGCGAGCTCGGATGATTCTCCGTAGCTGCGGTATGGATTCGCTTCACGTCGGTAAACTCCGGCATGGGGATGCGAGTCGGCGTCGCAGGCGTCCGGGCTCAGATCGAGCACGTACGTGGGCGCCGCGAGGTTATGCTGCAGCTCGAGCTTCACGCGCACGAAAGCGCCCGGTTCCGTGCAATTGGCGTATCCGCTTTCCCCGACTTGCACCCCACCGGGGAGACTGTTGGACCACGAGGGCACCGCGCGCCGAATCTCCGGGGAGGTGGTGCTGTCGCACGCGCTGCTGCTGTACGGCTGTAACACGTGGGCGTCGCAGAGCTGCGCGTGCGCTTGCACCGCTAAGTTGCGATTGGCGATGGCGTCCCCGGGGGGTGGGGCGAGAATCATGCCCATCGCGGCGCAGCGCGTGCGCGCCTCGTCAAAGGTAACCGGCTCGGCTTCGATCTGCAGATTGTTGCCCTCCGCATCGGCACAGGCGTACGGCTTCACGTGATCGCAAGGCAGCGCGGACCACTCCCCGAAGACGACGCGCATACCGATCGCGCAAGTCGCGCTGCGTGCGTCGTCGCCATCATCGCCCTCAAGCAGGGCGCATCGAGACCCCGCGAGCACGTTGAGGGCGACGCAGTCGTGCACGCTCGCCTCGAACAGGGCGCTCGCCAAATCGGTTGTGTCATCCTGCGACGAGGCAATCGGCTGGCCCTCCCCCCAGTTGCTGTACACGGCGCGCTTCGATTCGTCGCAATCGCCAACGTCCACGCGTCCGTCCTGCGTGGTCGTGGGCGCACCGACCGTGGCACGCGCTCGCGCGCTGGCATCATGCACGCGAGTGCACGCCAGACGCACGTCGTTGGCATCCTCGACGGCGACGAAGGCCATGCGTTGGGTGCCGCGTTCGAAAGAGTCACGAACGTTGGGCGAGTCACGGTCACGTAGCGGCGCCTGCGCGTCGTCGCCGTGGCCTTGAAATCGTCCGTGCATGCCGACGCCACCATCGGGGTCCACGTCGCCGGAGACCCCGACGTCGGCTCGGGCGCCGGTGGTCAGGCGGAAGTCGCCCTCGAACAGGTAGCCTGTCGCGTCGTGCGTGTCGTACGCGCCGGCGCGCAGGGTCTCACGCTCCGGATCGCCCCCGTAAAGCATGTACACGTGCGACGAGATGGTCTCGTCGCCCGAATTGTTTGTGAACTGTCCTTGCAGGTAACGTTCGGCGTCGTGGCTGGGATTGGCCGCTCGCGAACTGGTGCGGCTCATCGAAGGGTACTGCGCGCCCACAGACCGAAGCTCCCAGGACGGCATGGCCGGGTGCGGGCCCACTCCTTTGGCCTGAAGAAAGCGATTGTCGAAGGCGCTGCGTATGCGCAGCTTCCGGCGCGCGGCGCCGAGCAGGCTGGCGTTGCAAAAGTCCGCCACGAGCACCTGCCCCGCACTGAGCGCGCCCCCGCCGGCGGCGGCGAAGGCGTCGTTCGTTGGCAGGTCGAACTCCGGGTGAGTGCCACCGTACGTCACCGGGTCGGTACGCCTGTCCCCTAAGGCGTTACCGCGCAGACCGGCGGTGACGCGCGCGGTGATGCGCAGAACCGCGGTATGGCCGCGACCGCTGATATTCACCGCGGCTCTGGTCCGTCCAAAGGTGTTTAGCTGCGCGTAAGGCGTAAATTGGTCCGTGCTCCAAGCGGTAGGCATCTCGAGCACCGTACCCAACGTGAATCGCACAGGTCCGCTCGCGGCTGCCCCGCCGCGGCGTGTCCACGGGTACGGAAACCATCGTTTGCGCGACGCGGCCAAGCGTTCCGCCGCGTTGGGCCTCGCCGCCTCCGGCGGTGCGACACCCATAGGAAAGGTGACGCCCTCCAGATTTAAAGCGCATTTCGTGCCGAACTTTTGCAGCTCCTGCAGGGCTTCGCGCGCGGCGTTCAGGTGCGTCCCCGCAAGGTCGCGCGTGCCGTCGGCGAGATCGCCATCGGATTTCACGCTTTTGCGAACGATGGAGGTCGGTACTTGACGACTGCAGACCGCCACGTACTGCGTGGTGTCAGTCTGGTCGGCGAGGCCGAAATGTGATTGGAAAAGGCTACTTTTGGGAACGGCCGCGTCCAGTCCATCCAGCACACTGTTGTAACTGAGGTAACTGCGATTGTGCCGCGGCTCCGTGCGGTACACTATGGGCACGACACCGGAGTCGAACAGAAATCCGTGCGGCACCGCCGCGCATCCCGACCTGGCTCGACTGGCGCGCAGCGCGGCTTCCACCACCGAGACGCCACAAAAAGTCGCCGCCTGGCCCATCTCCTCGGGGTTTAAAAGGTTTGCGTCGATGCACAGCTCGACAAGATCCGACGCGGCGTCGGTCGGCGCGCAGTCTGTGATGCCTGGTTTTATGGTGCGCCGCGGCAGCAGCGGTTTGCCGTAGGTGTAACGCGATTTGGGCACGTTCGTGTCGGCCACCCGCGCGCTCCGATGCGTCAGATCCACGTACATCCCGCAGTAATCTGTTTCGGCCTCACGCTCGTTCACCACGGGTAGCGCGCACTGACGCGGCGTGGCCGAATTGACGGTGACCGCGCCGTAGCGATGGTCGAGCAGCAAGCTCCGTCCCGACATCGACACGTTGATGAACATGCCCACCTTGGCGTTGTCGTCCGGGCCGGTCGCGTTGAGCACGGCGGTTTTACTGTTAGCCTTAGCGCGCAAGTGCATGCCGTCTCCCGCGGAGAAGGGCAAGCCATCGGCGTCGCTGCTTAGCGGATCCGCGCACGCTACGGCGGTGCCACCCCCCGTTATCTGATAATATTGGGTGTCGACGCAATGCTGTTCCGGGTCGTAATCTTTGAAGACGGCGCCGTCGAACAGCGCGCTCAGTCGGGTCGTCTGGACGCCGAGACCGTTCAGCGAATCGCTGCTGACGCAGGCTGTATCGGTGAGACCCTTGTACGTCACGGTGTTCGGCAGCAGCGCCTGCAGCTCCGCGAGCAAAGCCTCGCGGATGTACGTCCGATCCGAGACCGAGTAGGGTCCCGTGCCGAGCGGTGCGGCAATACGCTGAAGCGTTCGCGCCGGATTCAACGCCGCGCGTTTTTCTTTCGTCGACGGATCCGCGCCGTGCCTGGCGCGCATCCTCGGCGGTAACTGCACGCGGTAAACGCGCGCGCAAAGAGGATGCGTGTCCATGATGGGGGAGCCAACACCGGATGAGGTGCGGTCGTTGATGTGCACGTTCAGCGCGGTCTGCAGCATGCTCCGATACATTTCCGTTTCGCCGGCGACTGGAGCGTGCAGCGACCATCCCGATCCGAGAGTGTCCTTGCAAACGGTTTGCGCCCGGGTTCTCGTAGGAAACCGCGCGTCGGCATCGTCGAAGTTAAAGGAGTAGGCGTACTCGTACTCGTACTCGCTGCTGGTGACGTCGGTGCTGGCCACGTCCACCGACAGCGCGTCCGCCGCGTCGTCCACCGCGGTCTGCACCTGGCTCGCGTTCGCGGTGTTGTTGATGGAGGGTCCGCCGTTGGCCGTGGCGCGCAAATCGTCGGCGTCTCGCGCCCGGCACACGCAGCTTGGACCGTCCACGATCGCGTCGCCCACGCAGGTGGTCGGGCAGTACATCACCTCCGCATCCTTCTGGCCGCTGATCGTGGATATGGGTTTGCGATCCGTGTCGGCGCACACACACTCGGAGGGGTAGATGTTCTGCGGGTTGTGCTGCATTCGATACCCGCGCAGCACGCTGCCGTAGGCGTCCCTGCAGACCGTCGCGGAGGTCATCGGCGGGTTGGATGGCGCATCGGGCGGTGGACCTGGCGGTTCCGACATCGGGGGCGGGGAGGCTGGCGCGCCCACCAGCGTCCTCGGCATGCAGCGACGGACCTTGTGCAAGGGCGTGGGCGACACGAACTCGTGGGGGTCGCACGAACAAAGCGGCTGATGCATCGCGCCGTACGTGCCACCGATGGTTTCGTACGCCCGCCAGTCCGGCTGGGGCTTTTCGGTGACGTTGTACCCGGCGAACACCTGCTCCGTGTAACGCGCGGTCCATTCCGGGGAGGCGCCGATCAAATCTTTGGGCCGCGCCTGACCTTCCACGACTTCGCGCTCCACGATGCGCACGGGGAACCGCATGACGCGGGCGGGATCCTCCAATAGGAAGGTGGCGGCTTGGCGGTCTTCGTCCTTCGCGATGTCCGTCACGGCCACAAGCGCACACTCCGCCTGCACGCCGTAGCCGGAGGAAACCAGACCGTCCGAGTACTGAGCTTCGGTCATGCGACACCGTTCGCGGTGCGGCATGCCGTACGCGTACGTCAGCTCGGCGTCCGTCGTCGCGTCGCCGTCCAGTATCGCCACCTGCAAGACGCGGCAGACCGGATATCGCACGTCACCCGCGCCCTCCAGGGTCGCGCCGTCCACGTCCGCGAGATAGGATCGCACGCCGCTACGCCCCGTGCCGAAGGTGATCGTCCTGGAATCGTACTGCGCGGCCGTTGGGCAGTTATAATAGGTGGGCGTGGCATCCGAAAACGATCCGTCCGAGTCGCAGGTGCACTGCTCCTGTTCGGTGTCGTCGAAAAGGTAAACGTTTGGGGACGTGCGCAGGTCCGTGGTATCGACGTTGCTCATGTCGCCGTACGCGGGGTGCCCAGATATCACGCACTCGCCGTCCTCGTATCGGTTGGCGCACTCGTCCGGTGGCAGAAGCGCGCTGTAATCGCCGTACGCGTCCAGGAACGAGCAATTCACCGTAAGGTCCTGCGGATCGGTTCCATAAGCTGATCTGTGCGCGCCGATCTTGTGCACGGCGTACCCTTCCGCGGCATGCGACTTGATGAATTCTCTGTAAACAGCGGAGATGCCGACTCCGCAGCCGTACGCGACCCACGCGTCCAAGCCCAGGTGCACGGTCGTTGTGTTGTCCGTATCGCCTGTCGTGCGCACAATTGGAATCTTGCACGGGGGCGGCGATGGTGGAGGCGTGGGCGCGGGCGGCGGCGCAGGGTAGGACGGATTCGCCGGTGGCACCTGCGCGACGCCATCCAGCGCGTCAGGTGACAACGCTTGGGGCGATGCCAATCCAATCGCTCACCGGGGACCGCGACTTGCCTGGTATGCTCCGAATATCAAGGTGGCGGCGTAGCGGTAGGTGAAACGCATAGCGGCGAACGCCGCGTGGTGGCCCGCGAGGTACAGATTTATAGTTTTGGTGATGTTGAAGGCTTTGGCGTGATCCGTCACCACCAGCGCGGGCAAGGACATCTGATCGATGACGTAGTTGCGCGCGCAATAGTTGAGCACCTGCGGCGTGAAACGAAACAAAACGCGTGAGGCACGCGTCCCCTGGCGGCGTACGCATCAACCGAGCACAGCGCGCACCGTGACATCCACGTTTTCCGTGCCGCCGGTGCTGGTCTCCGGGTACACCGAGTCCGAACGCCGGCACCCCTGCGTGTTCGGCGTTTCCAGAAGCTGATGCACCAACCCCTCACGGTCGCGCGCGCGGCGAATCTGTGTCGCGTCTTCGGACGCGTCGACGAAAAATTGCTCCCAGCGATCGCGCAACTCGTACACGATCACAGGCAGGTACGCCAGCAGTCGCGCGCCGATGCGGACTCCGCCGATCACGGCCTGCGCGGAGGCCCTCACGGCCAGCGCCACCGACGGCGGTGTGGCGACGCAGCGTTTCCGCGTTTTGTCCCAGGAGGGTGGATGCACGGAAAAAAGATTTTCGCAAACGCCGGCATCGTCGAGGTCCACGGCGTGCGCCATCGCGTACTGCATGTAGTTGAAACAGCCCATGTACCATCGATCCAAGCTGTCGGCGGTAAACCCCACCGCGTCCGCCATCAGCGTGATCACACCGTCGAAGTCGAAGGTGCGGTAGTACTCCGCGTAGTCCATGCACAACAACCAGGGCGGATGATGCAGGTACGGTTCCGCGGGCACGCCGTACGGGTACTCGCCGTCGGACCCGGTGTACCCGTTCCAGCACACGGAGTATTTGCGTTCGCTGCCATCGAAGGTGCCGAACGCGCCGTATCCGCCTTCGCTGTCGCGCGCGTCCGACGTTAGCTCTCCGGCCATCAGGGCGTCGCCATCGTCACCACCGGCGCTCGCGTCGTCGTTGGCGTCGACGCGCACACCCCCCGTCCGCAGGATGTACTGCGCCGGCACCTTGATCATCATGCAGACCGACGCGACGATCGCGTTCAAAGCCAGCGGCGCGTGATAGTTGTACGGCAGACAGTCGGATCGCACGTCCGAGTCGAAGTCGCACACCCGGCAGTACCGCACGTTCGCCTCGTACGCGTCGACCACCATCGTCGGATCGTAGAGTTTTTGGCGGTAGCAGAACTTGTTAAACGTCGGCGTTTCGGCGGCGGCGTGGGCGGAGGGCGCGTAGTAGTCCGCCAGCTGCACCGGCGAGTGGGCGGCGGGGGGGTAGTAGTCCAACGGGGAACCCAGCGTTTCCCAGAATAGGCGCGCGAAGCCGCACGGCACGATCACGGATTCGCGCACGGCCCACATGCCGCGTTGCAGCGCGAGGCAGGAGTGCAGAAAGTCCGGCGACGCGTCCACGAAGTGTTGTTTGACGACCCAGTCGTAGATCTCTTGGCCGAGGTGCGACAGGAACGCCGACCACGCGAAGACGAGCTCCAACAGCACGTCCGCCGTCAGACGCAGAACCGTGTCCCGCAGAATTGAAAACGCGCGCTTGCCCGCCAGTACCACGACGTTGAACGCTCCCGCAAACGCGGAATACAGGGTGGCCAAAAATCGCAGGTACATCTTCAACGGATAGAAGATGGGTCGGTGCAGCTCATCGTACGCGACGTTCGTTTTACTCACGAGCGTGTGCCCCTCGAACGCCAGCACGAACGCCGCGACGGTCACAAGCATGGCTATCAGCAGAAAGTACCGATAGGTGACCATCGCGTTGACGCACGCGGCGACCAAGTCGGAGGCGTACTTTAACGCATTGCTCAAGCCGTTCATGACGTACATCGTCAGGTTGATAAAGTGCTGCCGCAGATGGTCCTGGTTGAAATCTTGAAACAGGACGTCCCGTTTTACGGTGCGATTTACGTCGGTCGCGATGTCCACCTGTACGATGGTGGCAAACAGGTAGAGTCCGAACGACCATAGCGATCCGAGCGTAAAGCCGGTGGTGAGTGTTAAGAAGTACCATGCGTACGCGTTGCTCATCCTCACCGCAGCTCCGTGTAGCACACACGCACGGGGACGGGGGTGTATATATACACACGCGTGTGTTATAAACAATATTCGAAGAACTTTATTTCTGCGTCACGCAGCGCAACTCACATAAAACACACGCATCGCGGTATAGACACGCGCGCCAAGCGGCACCTAATCGCATTTTGGCGTGAGAGGATAAAAGACGAGCATCATGTCTGTCCACGTACCAACGTCACAACCTGTTATGCATATGGGTTTTTTTAGCGGGATAAAAAAAGGCTTTAAAAACATGCTTGGTCTCGAAGGTATAACGGAAGCCGCACTGAATATGCGTATCGAAGGTAAAGAAACTCTAAATGATTATTGGGTAAAAAATGACTGTAAAGTTGAAAAGCTAAACCGTCTTGAAGCTTTGCAAGCAGAGTATAAGAAATTAAGTTGTTTGACAGAACCAACTCCTTGCAAAGATTGTGTCAACAGAATGTACGCTGAAATTTTCAAGCCGTGGTGCGAAGCGGAAAACATCAAGTGGCATGAATTTGAAAAAGCGTTTAACTGTGGCACTAAAAAAGAGACGCGCTCTTATCTATGCGCCCGTCTTCATGAGGCGTTCGAAGCGGATGGCAATGTATAATTCAAGACCTGTCGCGTATTATAGCCGCGGCTTTTTATGGCAACGTAGCAGGTATCTTGACAAAGCATTCAAAAACCACGGCAGAAGCGGTAAACAACGTTAACAATAAACTATATCGCCACGGTGGACGCAACGCGATGTCGGTGTGGTACGCGAATGAGCGCCAATGCAAGTTTCGTTAATAACGTTCCGAAGGTGTACACGGTCATGTACACTCGACGCGCACGCCGCGTGCGCTGTCGTAGGAAGTGTTTTGTTTTCTCAATAAACAGCCGATAATAAGTTTTAGTACGCACGCGCTATCAGCACCCGCAACTGGTTTCGCAATTTAGAAGCTGCCTTTCACGAGTGTAAGACTCGCCGAATTTGCGTTTGTGCTGGGTCGTACAAAGCACCTGCGAGCGTCACCGAGCACTATTACATGCCGCAACAATACATACACCTCCACGGCGACGACGATGGTCGCAATGTACTGATGGTTACTGATGTTGCACGGTTCCACTGAGCAGCCATTAATTCCGCGACAAACGCGTCACGCGCGCGAGTTGCACCGGCCATTTTTTTGCGCGACACGCGCAAAAGTGTTCTCCGTTAAAATCGTCGGGGCGCGGTGTGGACGCGAACGCAGCGTAGCCCCAAGCTCCAGCTGCACACGTATCAACCCGAACAGTAAAGGGGTATTTTCCGCTTTTTACTTTAAAGTGCAACACTTTTACCTGACGCCACCTTCAGCCGCAACTCCGGTACCCGTATCACATCGCAGTCTACCCGCTTGCGCGTCGACTGCACGAAGTGCAGCCGCTGCACATGCACGCCGTGCTAATTGATTTTGTGTCGCTTGTTTGCAGTAGATAATGTATTTAATTCATTCCACGATTTATCCAACCGATTCTGCGTATCAACAGTAGCTTCTATAAGTGATTTTTCACTGTCTTTAGAAGATACTATTGCATCCCACGTGTCCCGACACGCTAGCAAGGCGTTTTGAGAGTGATCATCAAAGCCCCACTCAACCGCAAAACGTTTTTTGTCGTCTTGAAGGACAGTGTGCATGACGTCACTGACATATTCGCTTATTTTGGGTAGATTTTTCAATTCCTGGTATATAATTTTTGTGTCGTGTCCAAAGGTCCGCATCACAATTTTAATTTTTTTTTCTTTTGCTTTTTCGAGCAATACGAGAAAAGCATCTTGAATACCGTCTTTTAAACCTTCTAGATTAAAAGGCGCGTTTGGGTAAATGGCATGGAAAGCTTTTTCAAATTCTTTCGACCATTTCGTACCCGAAGTGGAATCGGTCGGAATAATGGTTCCATTTATATCCATATGAACAACTTTCGTCGCACTAGTTAATTTTTCTACAAAGTAATCTCTGTTTTGGGCGACTTCGTATATATTGCATTGGTATAGGTGTGATGTTTCAGTATTAGGATCCAGCACAGTACATATAGATGTTTTAATTGTGGTCTCTGCACCTTCAAAAGGCGACGGAATTGCTATTTTTACATTGTCATCGAACATCACGTGTGTCCCAATAATATCGGGTTCAAACTTTTTGCCATATTGCCAGTGCCCTTTGGTAATTTTTTTTTTGGTAATTTCACCAAACTTATTTTGCGCGCGCATGCCGTATATCCAGTAGACCCAATCGTCTTGTACAAAGTGAATCAGCTTTTTGTCGTCAGCTTCAATCGCTGATAGCAAGGCGTCCCATTCTGCGCATTTCAGTCGGGTGGAGTTTTCCGATGGCATAAAGGCGATAGACATAGTTAATCGGTATGATCTTTACCCGCGCCGGACGTACACGCGTCCACACGCGCAGTGTATTTATACTATAATAACGTCACCTATGATGTCAATCTGTTCATCGTCGTGGAAGAGCAGGGTATATAGATGATCGACACGTATTAGTATATATTACAAGAAGTAAGGGGAATAGGCTTAATATGTTGTGTAGCCTACATAGGCAGCTATTATGTCTGCTGCATTGGTCAGCTCCGTGGCTTTGGCCCAGGTGGCATGTTCAGGGCCGTAGCCTGCATATCGCACTAAGCAGTGCTTGACACCTCTAGTGATCTTATCCGAAAGAATGTGTGATATCTCGAATAATGGTTGCCCTTCTTCGGTGCTCGCTTGGACCATTGCAAAAACTGTTCTCGATGATGGTCAATGGAGTGGAACTTCGTTGCAGCAAATAAATAAATAAATAAGACACTCCTTTCGGGTTGTGTGGCTTTTTCCTTTGGGGGAAAGCTTAAACCTCATACCCATATTCTCGCCGAATAAAAGCGAGTTCATCTTATTTTTTAAGGCATCTGTTTCCATAGTTCTTCTTGATGAGTTTGAAGGTTGGCAATTTCGTCCTTAAACTGTTTAATAGATTCCGTAGAATCGATTTCTAAAATATGTTGCTTTAAAGTAAACCATTCTATCAGTATGTTGAGTAGGGCGAATTCAAAATCATAAGCAGACCGATCGAAATTAAATTGTTTAAACCCTGTCTTTTTCGTTAGATTTATTATATTCTGAATTTTATTTCCGTTTCCAAATTTTCGGACATCTTCTTTTAATTTGTTCATGTTAGTGTTATGCTCCAAGTTAATTCTATCTACCGTATTCTGCTCTATTTTTTCACGTCGTAAACGGAAATCGTCGAGTATCCGTTCTATAGGACGCGCCTCCTCTACTATTTGTTGCAAGCGTCCGTCTTCCCACCCTTCGTGCACGTATTCTGTTTGAAGGTAGGCAATTTTCTCGGTAACTTGTTCAATAAGATCCTCAGCATCGATTTCTAAAATATCATTCTTTAAAGTAAACCATTCTTTCTGCATGTTGAGTAGGGCGATTTTCAAATGATAAGCATACTTATCGAAAAAAAATTGTTTATCCTCTTTCTCATCCGTTAGATTTATTATATTCTGCATTTTATTTCCGTTTCCAAATTTTCGGACATCTTCTTTTAATTTGTTCATGTTAGTGTTATGCTCCTTGATTCTATCTACCGTATTCTGCTCTATTGTTTCACATCGTATACGGAAATCGTGAAGTATCCGTTCTATAGCACGCGCCTCCAAGGTATCCATTTCTTGCGCAGGCATTATTACTTCAGGTTCTGACACGGACTTCGGCATCAACACCGACATGATACCGTTGTACGTATTACTGCACGATACTCTCGACGAATTATATTTGCTTTTTCGTCGCGTGTATTTATACGGTAACCAGAGCGCGGTGTGGGACTTTGAGGGCTGGACCCGGCAGTATCTCAAAGAGAACGGCGTTCGGGTCAACGCGGCCGCGAATGCGATGAACAAAAAACAGCGATCGCACATAGGCTACGTCGACGGCGTATAGGCCACGCCCGATTTTATGTATGTGCCGCGTACATACTATGCGTAATCGTACGTACTTATACGTCAAACCGTTTTTGCACAACCCCTACCCATCATCAAAAAAATCGTACGGCGCGTTCGATTAAGAATACGGTGACCCGATCCGCAACTCAATGCTTTGGAAATGGAATATAAGAACGAGTTTTGTGCCACTAGCGAGAAGTGCAAAGGAATAGTGAACCAAATTAACGCCATCATCGAACCGTGGCGTAAACATCATTCCATCACCTGGACCGACTTTAAAAAGCAGTATAATTGCGGAACGGTTTACTTTACTCGCACCTACCTCTGTAGGTACGTGGACGAGGCGTTCTATGCGAAATGATCTGGTAGGAAATGGTAGTACCACCGCATGTCACAACGCACGTTTTTTTGTTACGTATGTAAGATTTATACAAAACCTGGTGTCCCAAACAAAACTGCCACGTCTGCGAAAATAACGCCCCGCGCTGTCGATGTTACTCTTAAAGCATGTCCCAATTGCCGGTCGCGCAGGTGTTCTCGGCTTCTTCGATTTCTTCGGGATATTTAGCAAGCACGCCGTCCTTGGTCAATTTGCGACGCACCCTGCCGGCGCTTTATCTTGTCGGATCAGTCGGCAGCTTGACCGTAAAACCGGTGTGGCCAACGGTGACCACCCGCACACCAACCTTCTCGTAGTAATACTTTATGATCTGCTCCACATTTATTAGGTTATCTGGTTGGGTTCTCCAGCGCGTACTTACCAAAGCATACCAGTGTTGCCGGTCCAGCACGAAGTCGTCGGTGACGTTTAAGGCCACACGCAGCAAACTGGCAATAAGCAAGCAAGCCTGCCTGCCTAAACAAATTTCTTCCACGACTTTTCGATAACCTGCTCTAATGGCGAAACTTGCTCGCACAGGTAGTATTGAGCACCATGGTTGAGCATACGAACCTTTCTGGCCCGACCCCACAAGGTTTCCGTGAATAGGGGGGCACGGCTATTACAAGCACTTGTTTGCGTCGCGGAGTCAAAACCCGTAACGCATTGAAGTGTTTCTGCGACGTCCGTCGTATCAGCCAGGTAAGCGTTCGCTTCAGCCATATGTGGACCTAAGCCGTTGAACCCGCGACGCATACCGTGTAAACCGTGCAAACGCAGGCGAAGTTTCGCCCAAGGGGTGTAAAATACACTGATGTTTCGTGTGGTGGCTGCGTGGATCAATAGCGTCACAAAAACGTGTCCACAACCCTGCCTTTGCATCTGTGCCACATTTTGAGCGTTTAGGCAAGGCGCATTCTCAGGGCAAAGAGCGTCATATGCTCCTCTGTCGAGGAAGAGAGCCACCTCCGATGGGTCGTTCCCGATGATGCCGACCTCCGGGCCGTGCCTCATCAGAAATGTGAAGTGCGAATTCAGCCGCCTCGCTGCCGCGAGCAATACGGGGAATTTGATCGGGTGCGCGAATATGACATCCGGTCGTGTTAACATAATGACATCCTGTGGGTTCGTTGATAGATTGTGAAATCGGGCAACTGCTCGTCCAACCATAGCGCAGGCAGCCCAGTTTTGCACGATACCTTCTGCGCTGTGTGGGGGGTCGAAAGATCTGTTCGCAATTGCGTATCCTAAATGATGCTGAAGAGTCCCTGAGGCGTTTCCTAAGGTATCCATAATCGACAAGTTTTGAAAAGTCTTGTAATACTCATCACCGTGCCACCACCCTTTATTCCGAGTTTCTATGTCACTGGGAGTGAAAAGTATCACAAACCAACAGCTAGCTGATCCTTGCAAAAACTCAAGCACGTTTCTCGTATGCATACCGAATGTTCGATATAGGCCGCTTAAATACAGCCAAAAGATGGGCTCCTTGGCGTCCTTCGCACATTCTGGGAGTTGGCCCGGGCTGGCGAAGACTATACTGAGACCCGGAGGTCGCGCTTGGTCGGTTCGAGTTGCAGCGGGCCAAACTGCGTCAAAATCACTTTGCAGACCGCGAGAGAACAAGGGATGATCAATTGGCTGGTCGAAGATTTCTTGTTTGTTCTCGTCCGAAAAAGGCTGACCGGTTACTGTATCACACAGTTGCAGCAGGAAAACTACCGCATACCACAGACTCATCCTAAGGATGTATGATTTATTATATTGTATCGAACCAAGATGTGAGAGAAAGGTACAGACTAAGCGTAATCGTAAGTACTTATACGTCAAACCGTTTTCGCGCAACCTCTACCCATCATTAAAAAACCTGCGCCGCGTGCACGCGCACGTCCACCTGTCCGTCGCCGTCCTAAGAATACGGTGACCCGATCCGCTTGCACGAAAATATAGATACACACACGCGCGCGCGATAATGGCCTGCACGCGACCGCCGTAGACATGTCCGTTTTCATGACGAGTGCGCACCGAACCGGTTCTGGCACACCAGAACATCCCATGGTTATCGTTATCGGCCTCGGCATCGGTGGTATGCAAATCGCGGATCTGGTCTCGGAAGACAACGTCGATTAAATAAGTGGTGTACACGCACATATGTATATAGGCGTTGGGACATACGAAGGCGTCAGGCCGTCCTCGTTGACCAACGATAATTTCGGTTTGCTCGCCAGAAACTTTCAGGTCCCCAGCCCACGATCGCCGCAAAAGGTGGCGATCGTGCGGAGCGGGCTTTACCAAGCGTGGATTACGCGGAGCAGGTGATGTCGCGAAGGTTTTCATATATATATATATATATATACCTTCTCCGGCCCAGAGTAGGGCCGGAGAAATTAATTTACTCGTACGCCCGACGAGCGTGGTTTTTACTTTTACTATATATATATATATATATCTTTTCATCCCACGAGCCGCAGCAAGCGCGACCTTTCTCAGCCAACAACATGAGCTGCATATCCGAGTTCGATCGTACCGAAGCGTCCACCGCGGCGCGTAAGCTTCCTTGTATGAATATCTGGTGTGAAGAGGCGCGAGACGAACACGACGAAGAAGAGACCGTCTCGTACGATCTATCCGACACGATTAATATGTTGCTGGAAGAAGGGCCCCTCAATTTGCCGGGGGTACCAAACACTCTCATGGTAGGTAGCAAACGATACGTGCGCACGGAAATACTGCACCGCACCGATGATATCTTACCCATCGAGTGGAATAATTGGATTTCCGCAGTGGAGGTTCACATGTACGAGCTGTCGAAGGAAGCCCAGGAACTCCCTCCCGTACCCACCGCGGAAAGATGGTCCGGCACGCCAGTAGTGGACTACCCGCATTTGCCTCTTCCGGAAATCGGCCTCGACCGAATTTCGCTGATACGACCGTATGATAAGCTCGTCCTGAAATTCACGGCAGGCTTCTGTGCAAGATACGACGGTAAGAGCAGGCTGCATCGCGCGTGCCACATGGACGTAATTCAATCAATGCACGAAGGGATCCAAAATGCCAGAGCTATAGATTTATGCACTCGGGACGGCCAAAGGTGTGACAAAACTTTCACACCCATCCGCGTTCCGCAAATACGTCCAGACGTACCGCTCCGAACGGTGAACGATTTTGCATGTCCAACCGATGACAACCGCGCGTTACAGGATCGCTACCTCTTCTGCGCTGCGGTCATGCCGGGCTACGACTTGACCTTGAACGAGTATGTCGCTTTAGTGAAGCTAAGCGCCGAGGATTCGCTACATCTAGTGATCGCGATCGTGGAACTCGTCGCCTGCGTCCGCGAGCTTGGTCACACATACTTGGATATGAAGACCGTCAACATTGGCGTATGGTGCAATCGCGAGGGTGATCTCACGCTCACGCTGATTGATTTGGACGACATCGATAAAGGCCCTTGCACCTTCGCGCATTACAGCGTGCCGTTCGAAGACGCCGCCGACACTCCGATCACCGATCGAAACTTCATGTGGGCCGTGGCGGCGTGCATCTGCGAGGTCATCACTAATGGACGCGAGGATTGTTTGTATTACAACGAATCGGGACAGACGCGAAAAGATTGTATGCGAAGCATAATCGAACACTTGTACATGTCATCGACGGGACCTTTCTCAGAGCAGTACGGGAAAATCACCGGAGACCTATTGGTGGAATTGACATCTGAATCGAGCGAGCTCTGCAGCGGATCTGCAAATGTGGTTGACGTGTTGAGACGACAAGCCGCGACTCTACGCGAAGCGCTATCTTCCAACCCGCCCACTGGAAAACGACTTAGGCCCTCCTTTCCAGTTACCGTCGCTTTACGTTCGACCCGCGGACCGGTGCCATGACGCGCTTCGGACTGACCTTGAGCGACGCGCGACGGCTGTCGGACGGGTCGCTCAGTTTCACGCGCTCCTACTGGAAAGGCGGGCACCCACGTCCGCGGAACGAAGATTTGTTCGTTTGGGCCGAAAAGGAATGGCACGCTTCGACCAGGGGTAAACGCGCGCACGAAACGGTCGTCGTTGCACTACGACGCGCTGGTGATTGTGGTGTTTGGGGTGGTGATGCTCGTTTTGCAAGTGCGGCAGTATAAAACCGTAACCGCGTGAACATGTTTTATTAATAATTTAAACGCGGTCAAATGCAGTCTCCCAGGTTGATCACAAGCAGAGGCCCGACGATGGAGCCGCCGCACACGTGCTCGCCGTACACATCGGTGGCTTCGGCGTTTGAGGGCAAGTTTTTGTTGCGCCCGTCTTCGTCCACCCACAAAACCAGCTCGCTCTCCGCCCATTCGTCGTCGTCGATGACGGGCACCATCTGCACCATGTCACAGTCGCCCAGTAAGGCGCGCAATCGTTGCAGATCGAAAGGGCCGTCCACAAGATGCGACGACCCTCCGACGAGCTGCAGCACGCCCTTCCCACGAGGCGGTGCGTCGTACAGCCTCCAAGGTGTTTCGCTGCGCTCTTCGGTCATGACGCGACCGCACGGGCGTCGCTGTTGGTGATGCGAGTGAGTGTTTCGCGTTTGTAGAGCCCCGAGATGGGCAGTGCCGACTCTGCGTATGTTTACCGTAACGAGGGACGGCTGTTTAATATTTGGGCGTTCGTATAAATGCGTACGGGACGAGCGGTCGAATCGCAAATGTGCCCGACCGTGCAACGATGATAAGTTCATCGACGTTGCGTATTTGGATTTAAGAGCTAACTTTTTGCGCGTTGTATGCAACTTTGTGATCGCACGTCACGTTTTGTAGGGTTAGAAGTCGTGCATGACCGGCGACTGACGCTGTTTTACCGGTGACAAATTTCTCTCCCCGCAGGGAGAGAAAATGTACGATTTTTTGCCAGTGCCAAAAACAGTGGCAAGCTTGCGTTTTCCCGCCCTAAGCCTTATTTTTTGCGCGTCTCACGCAACGTCGCCACGGTTGGTCAAATTTGTATAGCACCCGGAAAATTCCCGATTCTTGAAGCTACGATTTTTTGTCGGCGCGTGTGAAACTTAACTTCGCGTGAAAAAAGTTGCACCCGTACATCTGAACAAAATGGTAAATTTTTATGTGACGGTATAAATACACGTGCAAAAGATGTCCCATAAACGGAAAACATGTCTAAAAATTTTGTGAGTACAAAAATCGCTACGTCGAAACTCGGCATTTCAGCCCGGATTTTGCGCGGGTGGAGTGACAAAGGATATATAACTACAAAACGAACACCTGGAAACACGCGGTACTATGACGTGAATAAGTTTCTTGCTGATCATGCCGACGGAAAGTTAAGTTTGCTCAATACCAAACTGTTCACTGAGGATGCGGATACGCGCGAAGACGAGGTCATGCATAGCGAAGGCGACGTGACGCTCGCCAAGGAGGTGCTCGAGACCGACGACCCCGCCGTCGCCATCGATGATATGGACGCTGTGGACGAAGAAATTGTGGCCCCAAATCTTGTACTTCCGACCGCGAACACGTCCGACTCGGACGGGACACATCGCCGATGGAAGAGAAATGGCAAGGTGAGTGTCATTCGTGTCATACAAATGATGACTGCCACGTGTATTGTTCTGATTGGTCATCATGCAAACACGTACGGTATACTCAGATCTGAGGTAAGATGTTAGATGTTTTTTCAAAAATCTGACCCCCATTTTTTTGTGTTATGCAACGATTTAGATGTTCAAAACTGAGATGCGCTGTGTACAATATAGGTGTATGAATACAACTGCGACATCGACACAGATATTTGTATTGATAACAATTATGCGAATGTTCATTTGTTTTGTCGGAATAATGGCAAACGTTGGGAAAATTATATTAGACTTGAAAGTACCAAGAAAGTTGTCAACGAGCTTGAAACGCGTCTGGAAAAGCCGATTATTGAACGACACTATGTGGCTTCTGGAAGACACCCTACCATCTTTGTACACCCCGTGCTTTTCCTCTGCTTGGCCCAGTGGATCTCGCCCGCCAAGCACGCTGAGGTGGCGATCGTCTATTATCGCTATAGCCAAGGCGACGTGACGCTCGCCAAGGAGGTGCTTGAGCGCCACGATCTGCTTTATGGTACGCACACGGAGGGTCTTACGCGTGAAGGCCGACCCGGAGCCGACGACGAGTGGGTGGTGCGACAGACCGATTCGGAGCTCAAGCGCAAACGCGACTCCGAACTGGTGGATTGCGAATTGCAAGAACGCAAGCGTCAACAGGAGCGACTCGACGAGGAGCACGACGTTAAGATGCAGGAACGCAGACTTCAGCTGCAAGATCACAAAACCAAAATGCAGGAACGAAGTGAGGAACACCAACGTCAGCAGGAGCGACTCGACGAGGATCACAAAACCAATTTGCAGGACCGAAGTGAGGAACGCAAGCTTCAGCTGCAGGAACGAAGTGAGGATCACAAAACCAAGATGCAGGAGCGGAAAATCACTTTTGAACGCGACTTGAAAATCAAGAATTCTTTGGACATCAAATCCATGCTCGAGAGTTGCTTGGAATTACCGGGCCTCTCAGAAGCTGAGCGGGGCGTATATCGTGCGCACATACACAACATGGTCACGAACTTGGTGAAGCTGGCGACCGGTGTGGACGCAAGTTCGGCGCTGCCCGCGATCGCAGCACCGCCCCCCGCGCCCCCCGCGCCCCCCGCGCCGGCCGTGAACGTGACGGTGAACAACAGCCCCACCAACAACCCCAGCGTGACCACCACCAACAACAACACCAACACCAACGAAAACGAGGCCGTCCCGGCCGCCAACGCCGACGGCGCTCGCGAGGTGACGCCCGAGGAACGTCGATGGCTCGAGCTGTGGCACAAGCGAGGCACTCCGGAAAACGCGGATCTGACGATCGCGGATTTTTTGGCGGATCCGAGCGAGCCCGAACACGCACGATATTCGGAGATGCTCAAATCCAAACCCGGCATCGTGAACACGTTCGGCCGCAGGCTGGCAAAAACCTGGCGCAAAACGCACGGGGTGCAAAACATTCCGGAGCAAGTCGGCACGGTGCAAAACGTGCAGACCGGATTTCACGCGCCCGGCTGCAAACGCTACTTCGAGGCGGATCGGCCGTTGATGCGTTCGGTGGCGGTCGGTTTACTCAGGTGAACGCGTGGGAATCCGCTTGGTGGCGCCGCGGCACGCCCGCGAATCCGACGTTAACCATCAGTCGGTTTCTGACGGAGAATGGCATTTCGCCGAGCGCAAACATCCTGAAAAAATTCGGCTCGCGCATGTCTCGCGCGTGGACGGAGGCTCACGCCGATTTCGAGCTGCCGCGCAGCACTCGCAAGGTTGGCGGCAACACGAGGCAGGTTGCTCAATATTTCAACGCGGATCGAGAGATTATGCAGCGGATCCTGGAGGGTTTGCGGCTGTGAGCACACTAGATGAGGTGTCCGCAGTGCCCGTATAATATGTTTTTACATGTATTCTTCTACGTCGCCACAGATCAGTCCAACTTCTGTAGACTGAGAACGACTGTGTGCATAAGTACACTAAACGATGTCGCGAGCTAGCAGAATGGAGACGAAAAAACGAACGCGGTATGATGTAAACGCGGCCTGTGCTGTATGCTTCACCACTTACCGTCATTCACTTTGACAAATTCATTGACAAAACGTGACGTGCGATCACGACTTTGCACGACACGCATAAAAATAAGCGGTCGCGTCGAATTAGGCAGCGTCGATACCATTTATTGCGCTGGTAAAAAAAATAACATTTTCTCCGTCTGTCGGGGGAGAAAATGTAAGATTTTTTGCCGATGTTGTAAATGGTATCCACGCTGCGCATTTTAACCCGAACGTTGATTTTTGTGCGTGTTGCTCAACTTCGTGACACGCCACGTTCTGGTAGCACTCGGAAAATTCCCGATACGTGAAGCTACGATTGTTCGTCGGCGTGAGAAATTTTCACTTCGCGTGAAAAAAGTTGCAACCGTGCATGTGAACAAAATGGTAAATTTTTGCGTGACGGTATAAATACACGTGCAAAGCAGGTCTTATAAACGCAAGACATGTCTCAAAAATTTGTAAGCACAAAGATAGCTACGTCGAAACTCGGCATATCAGGCCGGATTTTGCGCGGGTGGAGCGATAAAGGATATATAACTACAAAACGAACACAAGGGAACACGCGGTACTATGACGTGGATGGGTTTCTTGCGGATCATGCCGACGGAAAGTTAAGTTTGCTGAATACCAAACTGTTCACTAAGAACGCGGATACGCGCGAAGACGAGGTCGTGCATATTTGGAAAACTGACATAGAGGCCATGTTTAAAATGGTGCACGAGAAGACAAAGCAATGTGCTTGTTTATTCGTCATCGATTTTGACAAGGCGTACGGGTGGTTGGGGTTCACCCAAAAAATTAAGGCAAAAGCTCACCTGCTAGAAAATTGTGAGGAGGACGTGGATTACACCATGAAGCTGGAAAACTTTGCACCGGACATCACCAGCCCGCTTGAAAAACACGGCAATTGCGAAACGATCATGATCACCGCGGACTGCTTTAAAGCCATCTGCATGTCGGCGCGCACCGCGCAGGGCAAACGCGTCCGCCAATACTACCTCGAACTGGAGCGTCGTGTACGCGAGGGCGATCTGACGCTCGCCGGAGAGGTTGTGCAAAACTACGACAACGCGAACGGCGTGCACACCCAGGTGCTGTTGAGGACCGACACCAGCGCGACGAACGGCCCGCCGGAATGGGTGACTCTGTGGAAGGAGGCGCGCGGCGACCAGAAGGAGATGGGAAAGGTGATGCGCGGCATCATCAAGGCGAAGGGGGCCAAGGATCCACGCGTGTACCAGGAGGTGGAGAACATCCACAACCAGAGCGTGTGGAACTTTGAGGGCTGGACCCGGCAGTATCTCAAGGAGAACGGCGTTCGGGTCAACGCGGCCGCGGAGGCGATGAACAAGAAACAGCTCAACGTACGCGAGCAATTCTCGGACACCTTTTGCAAAAAACTGATCGACATGGACGCGCCGACCGCGCAAAGCATTCGGAAACTGGCCGAGGAGATAAAAATAGCCACGCTGCCCTACACGAATTTTCACCGGCTGCAGGAGTACAAACCCAACCACGACGACAAAGGCAACCCGGTACCGTGCGGTAAACGCGTGCGTCAACTGGAAAGCGCGCATCGCCGCTCGCAGAAACGGCTGGCGACGGTGGAGCGGCGCCGCGCGCTCGAGACTGCGTAGTGACGTATGATGCCTTGTGCTATTCAACAGGCAAACTAAATAAGGAATTCAGGAAGATTCCATCTAAAATTGTATTAAGCAATTTGGATGAGTACATTGAAAATTGCACGACACCTGTTATTGAATTGCAAGAAATTTATGATAGTCTCAAAGTTTTTGACATGAATCATGTTATTTTTTTGAACGCGATTAAGCACTACGAGCTTCGCGGACCGCTTATGCACTATATAAATTTATATCATCTACAGCGATCTTGCGTAGAAAATTCCAGTGCAACCTTCGTCCCGATCGACGGGTTTCAAGACCCCGAAGATACTGCAACCTCTGTAGCTTCGTAGCGGTCATGCGGACCGTAAGGCCACTGCGACACACGATTATATCGTCGATTACAAACCACGTTGCTAAACTCTCCGACTTGCAACGTTGTGCTGCACGCACCTTACCGTCTCATTGTTTGGCGTGACGGCATTTTGACACCGGCTTGCCCCGGTAATTGCAGTTTTTTACTAACTCCGTCTGGTACCGCGTCGCAAGGGAAGAAGCAGCTGCAGGGAAATAAAAAAATGCTCAACAAGATTGTTATCGGACCGCAGTAAGCGTACGCGCTCGAATCACACGGTACCCGGTCTACGCATTGGCAGTACGCGCAGCATCCGCAGCTGTTGGGATAGTGTTGATAGTTTGATTTCGGGTCCAACCATACGCTCGGCATGATTTTTTAACGTCCACCGAATTATTTTACCGATGCGCGACCAAGGTATTTATACATACACGATTGTTTCGGGTTAGGTTATGGCGTGTGAAACGCGCGCTCCTACTGTCTATTAGGCAGATGTAAAGTTGTTACTATGTTGCATTTTCAAGCTTCGCGCAAGCACGATTATTCTGCGACACGCTTTTGTTGATGTGGTTTTGACAAAACCCAATCAAAATTTATTAAGTTTATGGTAATTCGCTGTCAACACCCAACAGTTATTTCAATTTGCAAAAACAAATAGCAAAAACCTAGGTTAACTCTTGGCAACTGTAAGTAAATCCAATCACCCTAGAATCTGCGTCCATACCAGGACTATCGAAGACGGTTATTTCCGTAAACCCGGTCAGTGAATATTTACAATGGGGATTGAATATCCTGTTTCAACTTGATTCTGCGTGCGCATCCGTGCGCGGGATATATTGTAATATGTAGTACACCCGTTCGTAAATTAACACTTACCTTTTTGAATCACAAGCAACTTGTGAATTGTTTTGAATAAGCGCATATCGAATGAACGCTATGGTAACCCGCTGTCAACGCCCACTAATCCTTGTGTGGAACAATCGGTATTGTGCACACACGCAGTGTGAGATATCGGAGAACTGTCGGTGGCCTGATAACCGTAACAATCCATCGTATATTGCATTTGTGCGCTGGATGGGTAAATACTAATACCGTAAACTGTACACGATGCGCTGGCGCTGCATGATGATATGCATGTATCTCGGTACGTATCAACTTGAGTATACACGTAATAAGTTTCTCTTATAACTCTTGTTGATGTATAATACCATCGCGCCGAACCGCAATGGGCTGTTGTTTTAGGGGAACCCAAAAATCCACATTGAGTACGTTCTACAGATGGGCTTGGCGGTGGTGGGCTCAGTAGCGGTGGAGGGCTAAGAGGCGGCGGCGATGGCGGAGAAGGCGATGCAGTAGGTGAGGCGGTCGGTGATACGGTCGGCGAGGCAGTGGGTGAGGCGGTCGGTGATACGGTCAGCGGGGGTGAGGCAGTCGGGTCAGAGGCAGTGGGTGAGGCGGTCGGTGATACAGTCGGTGGTGATCACGGTCGCGAGGCAGGGTGAGGCGGTCGGTGATACGGTCGGCAGGCAGTGGGTGAGGCGGTCAGTGTACGATACGGTCGGTGATACGGTCGAAGTGGGTGAGGCGGTCGGTGATACGGTCAGCCGATGGGTGAGGGTCGTGATACGGTAGAGGCAGCGGGGAGGCAGTCGGTGATACGGTCACGAGGCGGGTGGAGCGTCGGTGATACGGTCGCGAGGCAGTGGGTGAAGCGGTCGGTGATACGGTCGGCGAGGCAGTGGTGAGGCGGTCGGTGATACGGTCAGCGAGGCAGTGGGTGAGGCGGTCGGAGTAGGTGAGGCAGTACGTGGGGCGGTTGGTGATACGGTCGGTGAAGCAGTTGGCAAGTTGGTAAGCGGAGGCAAGGGCGGAGGTGAAGGAGGCGAAGGCGGAGGCGGAGGCGGAGGCAAAAGCGGGGTATGGTATTCGTACACGGGAGCGCCATCCACGTCCACCTCTTGCAGACGATACGCGCCGTATTCTTTGAATTTGGGATACACCGCCGTCGCACCGTCGACCATCATGTTGCGGGCGACGACCTCAGCGTCCGCGCGAGCGCGATATTCTGCCTTGACCTTGGTAATCACCGACCCGCGCGCGACGCTAACAAGGTCCGTGCGGGTGTGAGTGCGCACCGCTGCTCCCAACCGGCGCACGTAGGCGTCGTGCTGCTGCAGATGCTCGAGCTCGAATATGCTGCGGAACGTTCGATTCGAAACGTATTTGTCGTAAAAGTCGGATTCGAATCTGCACGCGACATCGGTGGTGTGAATCTCGGAATCGCTGCGGGATGCGAGGCTCGAGTAAGTTATACCCGCGACACAGCCCAGGACGACAATCGATACCACCAAACCCGCGACGATCAGGCACGGAGGAGGCGGAGGTTTTCTTTTTCCTGGCATTTCTTCGCGCGTTTGAATCGAAGCATTTACGAAGTTCGGAATAATATTGCACGTGTGATCACTACAGGTATATATAACGTAACTATAAGCGCCTTTACAACCCATTGTTCAAAATCTGTATTTTATTTTCAAAATTTGGTGTAAGAGACACGGATATTTCGTCCGGCCACCGATACATGATCTTACACGCTTATACATGAGCTTACACGAATATTGGCATTTGTACGTACACGAACTAAGCAAAACTACAGATTGAGCACCCTTAGGATTCCTTGTCGGTCAAACGAGGGTCGTCCGTGGGTTTGGCCTTACGACGAGCCAAGGCGTGCATTGGCAGAGCCGCCATGATGCCGTTCTCCCTGTGCATCTCCACGTGCATGTTTCCGTTCAACCAGTTCGAACCGAGACGGAAATCCAGCGCGTCCAGCGTGGTCACGCCGCGATTCAAGGTGAATATGTTGCCGGCCGTAAAACTTTCGCGCAGGAAATTCTCTGACTCCTCGCGCAAAATCTCCAACGCCTCGGACGCGATGCGCAGTCCGATTGGGGCTACGTCGCCGATGAGCTCGCTGACCAGGCGCCGGAACGGCGCTTTTGAGATCGATGACCGCGTGTCTCCGCGCATCTGTTTCCTCATTTCGCGCACAGCGATCGTGCCCGACTTCCACCGACGCTTCTTGCCATGCTTCTCGTCGTTGTTCACGGCACCCGCCTTTGCGATGAGCTGCTGCGCGTGCAGTTTGCCATACTTTTGCTGTGCGGTGTTCTTCACGCGAGTCATGTTTGTTGTCGTGTGGCGAGAAGGTGATCGTGAGTGAGGCGAAGGGCTTGCGCTGCTTAAAAGTTTTGGTAAAAGATCTCGGGAGACGGCGAATGCACGTGGGCGCACTAAAAAAACCCTATGAGTGACGGAGGGTGGCAGATGCGTATTGCGCGCGCCGGTGGTGTTGCCTGAATGTTGCGGGGTTGCCTTTGACGATAAAGGTATATATTTATACGATTTGATGTTGACATAACATTTGAGCCGCATGAACCCGTGCGCGCCGATATTCAGCTCGTTTCTTTTTCCCGACACGACACCGCTCAGCGATGGGCGCGCCCGCGCGACCGATCGGCACGCAGAACTGAGTGCCCTCACACAACTGACCGAGCTTTCGCGTGGCACTCGCTTTTGCACGATGGACATGTGCGTGCACGCGTGCATCGTGCTCTGTCGCGCTCATCCGGCGATCCAGCCTCTGGCGGCGCGGTCGATGGATGCGTTGCACAGGTGGTCGAGGCAACCGTACATCAGCACGGGGGCATGCTTTGTGACCACGCGCCTCGTCGCCAAGGAGTTCCTGCGCGTGCACAACGATCGCGTATTATCCGACGTACGCGCGCTTGTGGCGCACGCGAAAGCAATCCAAGAGCTTACGGCGGCGACCGAGCCAACGCCCCAGCTCGCGCTGGGCATGCACGCACGCAGCGTGCGGCGCCTGCAAGCGTTCTGCGCGGCGCACGACGCCGTCGCAACGCCGTCGCTGCGACGGTCCGCCCTCTTTGTCTGCGAGCTTCGCGCGCTGGGCGCGCTTGGCGGATTCGACCCCGCGTACGAGAACGCGTTAGGGGTGGCCGCGACGTTGAACATGAATCGCGAGGTGGCGGTATGCACCCCGGACTGTATCGAACTGTACAGACGGGGCGCGCGCGCCGCGGCGCCACGCGACATCCACGTAGCGCTGGCACGTAATCTGGAACTGCACCCGTTGAGCAAGCCCGCCGAACGGATACAAGAAAAATTGCGCACGCGTTACAAACGCGTCGGTTTGGCACATATCGCGCCGATCGTGACGGCGTACCTTCTGATATGCGACGAGGACACCAGGGACGTGGCGCTGCTGCTGCCTGAAAGCCTCGCCGACGCGAAGGAACCATCCGGCTAAGGTCACCCGATGCAGAAAAAAAACTCGACCGTTCATGAACAACGCCGTTAAGAGCGCCAAACTCTCCGTGGAGGCACGGCACGGCATGTCGCGACCTTTTGAACGCGAACTGGCGCACCCACCGACGCAAGCGCCGACGAAACTTATGATCGATGGGTGTCGAAGGTTCGACGTCGTCGATCTTATCAAAGATGCGGCGCGCCCTCTAATGTTTTTGAACGCCCGGCACAGGAGGAACGCGCAGGTGCTGCACTTAGAAGAGGTCGTAAAACAAGCGTGCAAGGATTACTTCGGTTTGCACCTCGACGACGCGACGCCGGCGACCCTGTATGACCTGTTCGCCGTTCGCCTGCCGATGGTGGAAACGCGGGAGTACGTATGTCTAAATCGAAAACCCGGAATGCATGGCGTCTCGCTCGTTGCGGGTAACCTGCGACCGCTTAAGTTCGTCGAGGGCGCGACGGGGATGCTTTTGGACGACGACTTGCTGATACGCGAGTGTGACGCGACGCGCCCCGCTTTTTGCGTGCACCAGTTCACAGAATGCGGCGTTCGCGTCCGGCATTCTGGCGACGCTCATGTCGGAGGACAGCTGCGTTATGGAAGGAATTCGGTGGTGACCATCGAAACTGGCGCCGGCATATACGATTTGTGGCTCTTACAGCAGGGGGGCGTGATGCGCCACCGTCGACCGCGTGGATTAGTGGAGCCTTAAGGCGCCGGACCGTGTATATAGATGTGTGTATGATTAAATTTACGGGCGAGCAATCGCTGCAGCGACATGCACTTATCGGTTAGCCGTGCAGGAGCGTCAGATCGCACTCCCCTGTTCGGCTCATGTCGACGCATCGTTTCAACAGCGCGCGTAGACGCGGATAATCAGCCACCTGCTGTGCGCAGCGGACGCTGTGGTTGTGCAAACAGTCGACCCGCAAATGCGGGCATCCGGTGTGGTTCCGCAGGTTTTCGTGACGTAGGTCCGTGTACAGGCCGTTTCGATGCGTGTACGAGCATGTCACCGTGTATAACATTTCGATGATCAAAATTGCGATGCTCCACACGACGTCGACGTCGGTGTATTCCGGTTCGTCGATAAGGGCGCGCGGTGACGGGAACGTGCACGGGTTGCTGTGCGCCACGGATATTGCGCAGATGCTGCCGACGTCGCCGAGCACCGCGGTGTCGTTCTTGGTTATGAGCACGTTGCTCATTTTCAGATCGGTGTGACAGTACTGTCGCGACATCAGCACGCTTAGGGCCGACAGCACGGAATACGCGTACCCCATTAATCTATCGTCCGTCCACGTTTGCGACGCGTCCTCCAGGAGCGTGCGCAGGTCACCAACGCAAAGCTCCGATACGCAAAAACACGAAAACATTTTCGCTGTTGGATGCCGGTGCACGAAGCGGTCGCCGTCGAGCGCGCGGCGAGGTACGGGCAGGCCCGCTTGGTCCTGCACGCTGAGGTGCAGGGGGCGCGAACGTAAAACTCCGGAGTCCGTGCCAAATTGGGCGCAGGTGTCTATGCACTCTCGTAACGCCGTGTCCCGATCCTCGGTGCGCACCCACTTGAGCGCCACCTGACTTCCACGTCCGTGGATGCGGTACACGACCCCGTACGCACCCTCCCCGATCACCTTGGGTGTCAGCTTGGATGTCGTTTGGTCGTACACGCGCGCGCCCAAACGTACGCGCATCACGCGCACCAGATCGCCGTCGGCATCGCTCTTCACTTCTATCGTCGCGGAACGATTCCGCAGACGGTACGCGCTTATCAGATCGTGCAAGCGGGTGCGCGCGAACCAGATGTGGCTCGTAATCATCGCGTACATGCCGGGTAGCGCGCGGTTTTATAATTTTACCGCTGACCGCCGTCGCCGGCACGAAATCTATATATACCCGCACCCGCGTCCGCCCCCTATCACGCGTACCGAAATGCGCATCGTCAACGTGGTGATGACGGCCGCGTTCAACATGGAGATCGATCTTATACGATTCGCGCGGATGACCGGCGCGGATTTTCGACCGACGGTATTCGCCGCGGCCTCGCTGCGTATCAGTAACCCGCGTTGCACTTTGCTCCTGTTCAAAACCGGAAAGTGTGTATGCATAGGCGCGACATGCGTGCACGACGCGCAGTATGGCATCAACTTCTGTCTCCGCGTATTGCTCTATCTGCACGACAGCGTGCACATACTTCACACCGCTGTTCAAAATATCGTGACGCACGACGATCTTCACGATTACATCGACATTGACAAATTCGCAAAGGATAACGCCATCAGCGCGCAGTACAATCCCGAACTGTTTCCCGGTTTGCGTGTTTCGCTGAGCTGCGACAACAACACGCGCGCGACCGTCTTCTACCAAGGCAACGTCATCATCACCGGGTGTCGCACGACGCAGACTGTCGCGACGGCGTGGCAAGAGATAAAGGCACGTCTTGAGCCCTACCGCGTCGAGCGCCACGCGCACACCAGCAACACGCTGACGCACGCCAACAACGCCGTACGTCGGCAGATAGATCGCATCATGTACGAAGACGGGGAGGTGTCCACATAGGCGTGTCCCGCAGTATAAATAACAGCGGGCGCGTATCGGAACACGTGACCCACCGCGATGTCGTTCCACATGTCAACAGAAACCCCAAACGCCGACAAGGAATCCGGAATAACTAGTGCGACTCCTCTTGACCACCAAGGTGACACCTCCGACAAAGACGGTCCTTATTATGACGCAATTGATGCTGATAAAGAAGCGGCTGCTGCTGCCGAACTAGCTTTCGAACAAATTTGTGTACCACGCTTTCCATACCTCACTCAAGATTTCAAGGATGCTTTCTATGATAATATATTTCAGAAATTCTGTAACGCGTGTGATATTGAAATATCGGACATTCCCGAAAGGCTCAAGACCGTGTCCCGCCTATTTAAATACTCGAACACAATAACTGACAAAAATGCTGAAGGCGCAGTTATCACCCTGCACACGTCGCCTGTAGGTATCGTTTCGATCGGTAAAATAGACGATCGACTAGAGAAACTGGAAAAAGCTGTAAAACTGACAATAGACTCGCCGGAATGCGTAACAGTCGAGAAAGAAATTACCAATTTCCTCACCTTTATATACAACGGCGAATATGACATTCTGTCCAAAAAACAGTGGTTCTTGCAATCGCATGATGATTACGTCGAGCGTTTTACGTACCTCTGTAGTACGCTTGATATGATCCAGGAAACGCAAAAATCGATCGGATCATACGCGTGCGCGAATTTCATACTGGCCAGCATTGAGGCGTACCCAACTATGTCAAACGACCAAACCAAAAAGTTCGCACAATGCTGGTTGAAGTTAATGTTCGCGGACGACAAAAGTGAATACCTAATCGACGTTGCTTACGGACTTTTGAGCTCGCATGAAGTTTATATCACGCACGAGTTTATGGACGAGCTTCATTCTGTCTACAGCACCGTTGTTAAAACACACCGTGGCCTGCGCGACGAATTTGCGGCAGCGTGCAAGGACATGTTCGTCGAGCATGTAAAAACACATGAAAACGAATGGCACTCTTCGCTTATCGATGAGCTTAACATTCTTGATATTCAATTGTCCACCACGACGCAGGAAAACGCCACCACAAATACGAATGCGACTCCGCGCGATGAGTCGCACGGTATGCTCCTGCGTGTACGCGAATGGCTTAACAACGTAGCGTCCAAGCAGAAATGCGCGCCTCAAATGGCTTTGGGTGTTGCGCGGACTAACGCCGCTTACGCCTTTAAAAATTTAATCGAGCGTCACGACAACGCGATCAAGTCTTACAACCTCATCGCGGGACCTGCCCAGTTGCAGCGAATCCGAGACTGCGATGGAATCAACCTGCCGGAGGGGCTATATTTTGAGGCCACGCAGGTCATCGATCTTGATCGACGTGCGCGCATCTTGCACAAAATGCTCGTCGATCGACCATCCGGATTCGCGACGACCGAGTACAGCGACCCACTGCCGGCGTGGATGAGCAATGCCCGGTCGGGTGACGAAGCGGAGGTGTGCGGGTATTTGGCGGTACTTCAAGGTGGCGTTCAACACGTGTATAAAATCCCGAACGCGCATCTGTCTACGCTCGGCGTTTCGTTCAAATAAAGGGTTAATGCTTTGCTACGATCGACTTGGTATTTCTAATGTCGCGGCGACTTAGCCGTGTGTCTGTGTGCATGTATTCTTGCCGTTGGATAAAAAACTGACTGGTTCATAGGTCTTGCAACGCAAAAGGAATAATAGGTGTTGGAAGTATACAACAATGTACGACGGAGAGGTGGACCCGTGGTATTTTATTTTTTTGTGAAGTGCGACAGTAATTATTTTTTGCATTTTTGCAAAGATCACTATAAATACAGCTACGGTGCACACGTGCGTGGCACGACATGACCAGCACCACCGCGAGTCTAGCATTACGCGTGTACACCTCGTCCGGGGGCAACGTCTCGTTCGCAATGCGGAACGCCCGAATACTGATCGAGTCCCGCGAATTTGTCGTAGAGAACACGCGCTCGGAGGTGATAAAATGCGCGGGACGTATACTGCCAACGCGCAATCCGGCATTCGAGACCGACCCGATGGTGTACCTGGTGCACCGAATAGTGCATGATGCCGAATGGGACCCGGTAAATAAACCTGAAAGTATGACACTGCTCTACCCGTGCGGGTCCGACACGGGACCGTTATGGATCGACAAGCGATGGTGCGATCTTTCCGAAACGTTGAGTACGTGCACCATCGTCGTATCGAAAAAATTGTACGGGACGGACTAGCGCTACACCGTGAAACAAAATTCCACGATGTCGAGCCTGAATCGCATGAGTCCGTACTCCTCCCTGTACATAAACGCCTCGTAGGGCATGCACCGATTCACCTCCTTGGTGTGATAAGCCAGCAACGCTTCCGACCATCGATAGCGCACCGAGCCGCGGTCTCGCCAGTGCTGCATCATGCAATCGTGCAGCCCTTGCATGCGGTTGTGTTTCAACTTCGTGTACCCAAGCGCCTTAAAGGTGACCTCCATCTTTAGAGCCGGTTTCAGGGATGCCCACATCCCTTTCCAATCGAGTTTCGGGTATCTCGTATACGGATTCCGCGTCAAATACGCCATGAAGACGTCCTTCTGAGTCCAGGTCACGCCGCCGCCGGACGCGTGTTTTATAAGCTTGCGGTGAAAATTATCGATCGTGACGTATTTCGTATCGTTGAAAATACCTGACATGGCGCGTCGCATTTCCTGAATGCAGCGATGGCGTGCCAATACGCGCTGGTTCATGGTGATCGCCTCTATTCCGCAAACAGTAACGGGTGGCAGCGATTCCAGAGCGGTGTATATTTTGTTTATGCTGTCGTTATGTGTACATAAGCAAAACAACTCGTACGAAATTCGTAGGGACAGCCTTTGCGATCTTCGACCTTTACAGCCTTTGTAATTTCGCCAGTTCTGCTTCCGCCCGTACTTCCACCAGTGCTTTATCCTGTAAAAAATTAAGCTGTACAACGTATTCATCGAATTTGTCAGGCTCATTCAGTTTGGTCGCTACCTCGTGGATCTGACTTGTAATAGATGCGTGCTCGCTTGCAACTTTTTGCAAAAGTGCATGCCAACCGTATGCTTGCCAACCAGGATAGTATGTTTCGTATATTTTAGTTGCAGAATCGTTCATACTTTTGATAACGCTAGATAAAATCGACTCCACTAGTTTAGAAAACCCAGCTTTCTCATCGTCTGCAAGCTCGTCGACAAATTCGATCACATAATCGCACACGATTTTTAGATCTTTAAAATCATAAGTTATATCAACGACCTCTGAGACAGACACCAAAAATTGTTTGAGGTATTCAGCGTTCTCATCCGTCATCTCCGGCACGATGGACCAATGGAATTGAGGAACCAATGGAAATACATTTGCTATCGCTGAAAAATTGACGTGGCCAGTGCACTTCCTGCATTTGCCGAATACGTCGAGCTCTCTGATCATGTCTTGGCATTTTGTCAAACGGCGGTTGCCAGGACAATGCAGGTGCGCGCCTTTGACGACACCGGGTGCCACCACGCTTGACCGTTCGCGACGCTTTCAACGAATGTGGGCCCTAACTGGTAGCGCAGCGGGCACGCGCGGTCCAGCAGCTCTCTGTCGTCGACGCACGCGCGTCGGTACTCACAGCCGGGGTGCTTGCGGCAGAAGGCACGTCCGTCGTAACCTGATCTAAGGTGGGCCAAGCCGAGCTAAGTTACAGCGAGCAGGGCTGCGGCGAGGTGACGTGGGGTGAGCCAAACTGAGATACGATAAGCTGAGCCTAGCTGAATTACGGCAAGTCGAGTTACCCGAGGTGAGCTGAGGTGAGGCGTGCCTAGCTAGGCCTATGCTTGCGTCTATATACTGCTGTCTGCGGCCATGTCCGCGCCTGTGGCTATGCACATGCCCATGCCTATATCTATGTCACGCACTCACGCACAAGGCATGCAGGGTGGGTACCGGTGACCGGTTACGGGAATAACCTTGTGACTCAAAAGCTCAAATCACATAACAGGAAACCCTATTGTTTTCGGTGTGTATATCACCACGAGAAATGGGTGTCAGATATTGGGCAAACAATATATCGTTGTGTGCGTCTGTCAAACACCTATTTGTGGTTTTTCTTTCATTGAAAACGGCCAGCTATTTCGTAAGCTATTCACGTATCAAGCACCCCTATTATTTTCGGTTATCTTCATATACAATAGAAACTGATATCAGTTTCGACGTTATATTTCGCTTCACTTCCGACAAACAACATATCACCATGTTAGTCTGTGAAAGACCTATTTGGAACACCAACTGTTATTTGAGTTGATTAGATATGTAAAAAGTTTTCAACGTATCAAGAAACCCTGTTATCTTCGGTCAGCTCAATACGCAAAAAAAATTGATACCAGTGTTTGTTTTCGTTTATGAAATACCTACAAGTACGCAAAGTTCGAGCCAAAAAGACCTGGTGATTTAAGGGTCAATCAAATATCAATAAACCCTCTTTTTGGATGTATGTTAGGTGTCAACATGGTGAGGTATATACGAGTCAGTAAGTTGCTAATTGCGTGCGTATTCACTTTTATAATAAGTTAAGATAAGTTCAGAATTTTTTGGTAGGCAACAACACACTATTGGGACAAAGTATGCAAGTTGGGATCATGGAAGCCTCGGTCGAGCAAGGCATGCAAGGCTGCAAAATAAAAAAAACATCACTGAATACTTATAACAAAAAAGAGCAACTCAGCTTCAAGTTTGGAGTTTGCAAACAGTCTGGAGCAAGCTATTCAGTGGTGAACCTGGGGATCCTATACAGTTTGCGTCGTGAGTTATTTGACAGGAGGCGGAGGAGAGAGCACGCTGCCTGCAACAAACTATATCTCCTAAGTACTAATCTTTTGCCAGTTGCTGCCTGACAAGTTTCATAAGAGCTTTTTGCCCTCCCGAGTTCTTACTCCCAAATTCCTGTACGAGCTTGACCATGAAACTCGCGGCCTCTTCAGTAGAGCACTGTTCCAAATGTTGGTCTACCAGGTAACGAAGAACTGGCTCCTGAATATGAACAGGTTGTACTTTGTCGTAATCTTGACATTCTTGTGCGGCTACTTCTTTCTCGATGTACCAGGGCTGGTCAGCGATTTCAAGCATTTTCGATATGGGTTCTAAATACACAGAACCAGCGTCAGACTCGGGATATGAAAGACACGCAAATAACCCGGGTAGGTTTGTTTTCTTGTCGATAGCATAGGCCGTACCACAATATACGTAGGGATACTCTATCTTGGCCTTTTTCCCCTTTGGAGTTTCAGCCTCAGTTTCTGCCGCACCAGCTGATGCCGCTTTATTACCTGACGCACCAGCTGCTGCCAGTCCATTTATTGACCGATAGCGCGATTGCCCTTTGGTGCTTGTGGCTTTTGCCGCACCAGCTTCTGCTGCACCAGCCTTTGACGCACCAGCTGCTGCCGCACCGGCCGTTGCCGCTTTATTACCTGTCGCACCAGGATTAGTTTTTTGCTGACAAAGACAGATGACCGCAAAATTAATAGAGAGAAAAAGGCAAGGACGAAGCAGCGTACCTGGTTGGCCTTTTAGGCCTCGCAAAGAGGCCCTGCTCACACGCAGTGGCCTTTTTTGTTTGCTTGGACCCTGCTGCTGCCTTACCAGCTGCTGCCTTTGCTTTGCGCCACCTGCTACACGCCTCAGACAATGCACCAGTTGCTGCACCAGCTGCTTCAGCCTTCCTGCCAGCTTGAGCCACAACAGCAGCTTTGCCTCCAGCACCACCTTTGTTGCAGCAACTTCAGCCGCGCCAGCTGCCTTTTTACCACCTGCTACCGCCTCAGACAATGCTTTAGCTGAGCCACAACAGCAGCTTGGCCCGCACCAGCACCTGTTGCAGCAACTTCAGCCGCGCCAGCTGCCTTTTTACCACCTGCTACCGCCTCAGACAATGCCTCACCAGTTGCTGCCTCACCAGCTGCTTCAGCCTTCCCCGCGCCAGCTTGAGCCACAACAGCAGCTTGGCCCGCACCAGCACCTGTTGCAGCAACTTTAGCCGCACCGATTGCCGTTGCATCACCTGCTGCCGCACCAGAAATTGCCACATCAGCTGCTGCCGCTCCAGATTCCGCTGCCTTACCAGCTGCTGCCGCACCAGCTTGAGCCGCAGGACATTTTGCCTCGGTGGCCTCTCCCGCGCCGGTCTCTGCTGCAGCACCAGCCACTACCGCAGGCCCAGCTTGCTTCGGCACGGATAGCTCGGTGCTCCGGCCTGGAGACGCTGCACCGCGCAAGCGGGGACACCTCATTTTTCGTATAGTGCACAACAAACCTCAAAAATAAAACGGCGCTTCAGCAAGAAAAACAAACTACCTGGCAGGTCAATTGGCGTGTCCGGCGCAAAAGCCTTTATGTCAAGAGTGTCCAGCCAAGTCTTGAAATCCTTGCAGAAAGCAAGTTCCTTGTTGAAGGCGTTCACGAAAGACCTCGCCTCTTCGCTTTCAACATCCTGTTAACAAAATTTCAAACAACAGCGCGCGGAAATCAGAAAACCTGCCACCGAACTATCTACACAACACAAACGTGTAAGAATCTTACCTCTTTGGGATAATAAGTCTCACGCTTTGTACAACACGCGTTATCCCCATCGGTAAACACCACAAAAAACTCTTCGCCACTCGGTTTTACACCAAGCAGAAGCCCGTAATACCATTTGTTGTCGAATTTCACACGAACTGGCACGCGTGACTCGGGGTGGCTGCCACCGCCGTTGGCGCTTAACGATACCCAACCTTCGAGTTGCCTTATAGCAGCGTCTGAGATTTTTTCTAAACGTTCAACATCGGCTTCGGGAAATTTGTGAGGTTTAAATTCAGAGCCCATGATTGTAAAACACCGGGCAATGCAGCGGACAGAGTGGTAGAGGCGTAAAGCTTTAGGCCTTGAGTTAGGTTGCGCAACAGATAAACTGGCTCTGTATCAGTTTGAGTGCAAACCTTATGTGAAGGCGTGTATGGTAAACGATGAATGCTGCACCTGAATCGCGCGACACGCGTATGTGAAAACGCTGCACCCGTATCGTGAGATGACACCCGCGCGCGCCAGCGTGACCTCGGGCCACCGATCGCGATCTGTCGGATACTAGGATGTCATCCAACGATCGCAATCGGTCGCACGAAGCCGAATCTATCACGGCAGGTGACCGATCCTTTTTGATTATGGACCTATCCGGCTCCATCGTTTTTTTTGTGCAGCTGGGCACCGGTCCGATGGTGACGGTCGTCAGATCGTTTTTTGCCGTCGTCCACGTGCCGATCGCACGCCTTTACGGCATCGACGCGTCGTTCACACAGTTCGAGCACCTTCATTGCTGCACCCCTCGAGGCTTGGCGTATTATGAAATTTCGGCCTGGCGGCGACAGGGCGTATTCGTAGCAACCGCCTGTACTGTCATATATACATACTGCCATACTAAAATACTTATACAGCCATAAAACTTTACGTTTTGCTGCACCTCTCGTAGTGCAACGTGCAGCAACACGTAAAAAGCGTCCAAGCGCTTTCATTCAGCACTATTCAACTTGTTCATTTTAAGGCCGCTGCTGTCATCTCTCCTCGGAGTATCATTTATTATAATGAACTACACACCACCACCTCGGTCTCGTGCATTTATCAAACAGGTGGCGGACAGTGAACCGGACGCTCAATACTTACAAGAAATTCAGCTTTGGCAATTGTTCGCCCTTAACAAAGAGTCACTTAAAATTGGTCGTCACTCTAGAAATGATATCGTCTTGGAGAGCCATAGACTTCCTTTTCTTCTCAGCCGTAACCATGCTACCATTACTTATCAAGTGGTAAACGGGGTGGGAAAGTATACGCTGCAAGATATGAAAACAAGAAATGGGACTTATGTACGCCCCTATAGCCTTTCTCTAAGCTGAATATTGTTTCCGTTTGATGTCTAGCCTAGTTTGATCTCCTAAGATTTCTTAAAGACGGTAATTATTCTACCTCCGGCATAATTTTGGGTATAGACCGGGTCTTCATGTTGTTTGCGAACTGCGACAGGTTGGGAACGAAATTATACCAATGGGAGAGGAACGACAGATTTTTCACGGCGATATCATTTCGTTCGCTGGTCCTAAAAACGTTAGCACCCTTTATTTTACGCTTTGTCTCCGTTGGACGTATTGCTTTGTGGGCTGTATCTAGGTTAACGTTGTTTAACGGTACGTTTTCGCCGGCGCGCAGGTTATAGATGGCCGCAATGTCAAACAGAGAAATCCTCACCGCTTTGTATTTTTTGAACATAGAGCATAGAACAAGAAGCCCTGGCCGTGCGGCTCCGGGTAACTCTGGGTCTCGGGTGCGTAGCAACTCGATAGTTATTTTGGGCATGCACCTATTCAATGTTGAGCCGAAGTCATGCTTCACCAAAAAAAGATCGAACGGTGTGCGGTAAGGTGGAAGGCACGGCTTTCATCTTTGTGGCTGAAGCAAGGTTCCTGACTGACGCTGCTTTGCGCGGGCTTGCAGCAACGTTTGGACTCCGGAAGTGGGTACGCGATAAAACTATCAACCGAAAAGTATACACGTTTGCTGAACCAGACCACGCAACCGCTTGAACAACGAGCCTATTTGCAAAGAACTGAATGTGCAAATGGCACCAGCGAAGAAGCGATCCTTACAACACCGGCGGAAACGCAACCTGAGTGACAAGCTTAGATAAGCAGCTCGTAACCTACAGTCCACACCGCGAGGTGTTGGTATTTACCAAAAAGTATGTGTTTATGTTTTACACGGGAACCTTGTATGTCGGAGTTTGTGCTTTAAGTTACGCCATACGCCCTTGACGTAGAGTTAAATGGTCCAACCGGAACTTGCTCAAACATTTTTATATGGTATTTTATACAGATTGTAAAAGCTTTTTTTAATCGACATATGCTACGCAGTGTGGCGTGCTAGTTGGACGGTTCAGCCCTGACCGTTACGGGTACAGGCCCTCACCTCTTTCGGGTTGGTGGCCCAGTACAATTTCCCCACCGTTCGAGAAGGTGGTTTGTTAGTTTTGACAACTTATATAGTTTGGCATCCCCACCCGCCTCTCAGCTTTTAGCTCTCAACACTCGACTCTCAGCTCTCAACTCTCAGCTCTCTAGAACGTTTAGCCAGGAGGGGGGGCCTCTCTGTCTCTCTCTCTTTCTCTTTCTCTCATTCTCTCTTCTCTCTCCTCTCTTCCCCTGCCCCTCTCAGCTCTCAGCTCTCAACACTCAATCAACACTCAGTACTGTAGAATTTGTAACCTTGGGGTGATCCGAGTCTATGGTTGTTACTGCTTCAGTGTTAATTATTTTACGGTAATCGTTTTTAAGCTTTTATGATTTTTCCGGCCCAAAGTCGGGCCGGGAAAATTGATTTACTCATACGCCCAGTTTTTTTTTATGGACTTTTTTCGCGATCATCGCCACGAGTACGATCGACTGGTCACTTGGTAAACAAAATTCTCGGTTACAAATTTCGTATTTGGCGTGAAACCGCTCAGCCGATCGCACGCCTCAGCGGTATCGACGCGTCGTTCACGCAGATCGAGCATTTTCACTGCTGCACCCTTCGGGGAAACCTCCGCTGTACTGTCATGTCATTTTTCTGTACTGTACTGTCGTTTTTGAGGGAATTCACGCCGACGTGGCAGTCGCGCGACAGTACTACCGTCGACGATAAACGATGGACCTCCAACCAGCGACGTGGAAATTGACACGGTACGCGGTACAGAGACACGACAGTACAGTGCAGAGGAGGTTTCCTCGGTGAAACCTGGGGTTAGCGTATTATGAAATTTTGGTCTGGCGGTGACAGGGTGTATTCGTAGCAACCGCCTGTACTGTCATATACATACAGCCAAAATTACATTTCGTTTTGCTGCACCTTGTACAGTGCAACGTAAAAAGCGTGCAAGCGCTTTCATCCAGCACTATTCAACTTGTTCAGTCCAAGGCCGCTGCTGCATTCTCTTCTTAGTATCCCGCAACATTTTTTGACGATGAGTTACATACAGTCTAATGCTTTTATCAGACGGGTAAGGAACGGTGAACCGTACGCTCAAACCTTAACAGAATTTCAGCTTTGTGAATGGTTCAACGTAGGCATAATAGAACTTCGCCTTGGTCGGGACCTTGATAATGAAATCACCTTGTGGGGCGGAGAGCCTCAAAACATTGTCAATAGTTTCCATGCTTCTATCGAATATCGAGTGGTCGACGGGATAGAGACGTATACGGTGACAGATAAGAATACAAAAAACGGGACTTATGTACGCGCCTGCCTATACCTTTTCGCTAACCTGAATATCGTTTCTGTTTGGTGTCTAGTCTGGTTTGACCTCCTAGAGTCTCTTAAAGACGGTGGTTATGCTACCTCCGGCCTTGAATTCGGGTATAGACCGGGTCTTCTTGTTGTTTGCGCACTGCGACAGGTTGGGGGAATGAAGATTGATAGCGAAGCACCAACACGTGTTGTGCACGGCGATGTAATTTCGTTCGGAGGTCCTCAGTACGTAAGCACCTTTTTTACGCTTTGTCTCCGTTGGACGTATTGCTTTGTGGGCTATATCTAAGTTAACGTTGTTTAACGGTACGTTTTCGCCTGCGCGCAGGTAACGAAAGACAATGTCACACAAAGAAATCCTCACGTGTATGTATTTTTCAAACATGAAGTTGACGAAAGTAATTTCCTTTTCTTTCGCCTCTATTTCGGACCTGTTCAATTTGGTACTCCACTGGCAAGCAAACTGTAATCACAACCACCGCCAAAACGTGGGTTCATGTGCCTCTGCGCTGAACGTTAGTTTCGTCCGACATTGCTCGCTGCATGTTTTTACTTGTTTCGTCACTGCTTTCACGTACTCGTAAAATGCGACCATTTTTATCAATTTTTAACTGGCTGTCGTTTGCGAACCGTCTGTCTTGGTTACCCGACCATATGGCAAGAAGTAACTGGCTGGCTTGCTTTTACCCAGTTGTCGAGGGTCAGGCAAATCAGACGCAAGGCCAGTCGGCGGAGACGTCCAAAATAACTGCAGAGGTTTACGACGATATTGCATACGAGAAGTTTGAGAGATTTCAGTGCGTATTATGCAAAGATACCGTGAAAGAGCCGCAGCTGTTGCGTGAATGCGGTCACACCTCATTCTGCAGATTTTGTATCAACGCGTGGTTGAAGGTGCTGTTCGACACCTTGCTTCTTTTTATGCAGCCACGAGTCTGAGTCTGAACCACGCACTTGTGCACAATGCTCGCGTGTTCCCGCGTAGGTTGCCTGCCTTATACAGCTGTGTGTTATGGCTCAAAATTAATACGCATTTGCACGGTTTCTCGTTTCAAATAATAGGTTGTCGCTGGTCGTGTTGGATTTTCGTGCTACTTGAGGTTTGGTTTGTTTGAGCTTAAATTTAACAACACACGCACTTTCGTAATGTGTATCAGCTTGTGTGTTGATCCTGAACTGTTACCGTTACCGTGAACAGAATACCAAGAAGTGCCCCATCTGCCTGGTCGCTATCGAAAACCGCCCTGTATTGAATTTTAAGGTTGCATCTCTCGTCGAGGACTGGGTAAGTTGCGTCACACGCCTTTGCGCCGCTGTGCAATACCCCCGTATCTGTTTCTGGTTGTCAGCTTTTTTTACCCCAAAATGGTGACCAAACATGTTGTTCCGCTCTTTTTATCGTTGCAGGTTGGCCAAAAAGTGTTGGACGTTGGGTATGAGAGACAAGAGCCTCTCGCGGAAGACACGGTATCCAAGAAAAAGGTACAGCTTCGTTCGCTTGCCCGTGCAGCGCATGGGAATTACTGGGTCTCGGGTGCGTAGCCAATAGATAGTTATTTTGGGCTCGCACCCTTTTTTTGTTAAGCCGAGGTCCTGCGTCACTAAGAAAAGCACGTTCGGTGTGTGGTAATGTGAAAGCCACGGCTTTCATCTCTGTGGCCGAAGCGAGGTTTCTGACCGACACTGTTTTGTGCGGGCTTGCAGCAACGTTCGGGCTTCGGAGGTGGAATGAAGGTAAAATTAAGTATGAAGCAGTATGAAGAACATTTAAAGGAGGCCACGCAACAAGGTTCTGAACAGAAAGCCTATTTTGAAGAAACTAAAGATGAAGATGGGACCCGTCGTGAACTGGTCCTTTACACCCAGGTCGCGAAGGTTGTGCGTCGACGCCATGTTCTTTTCGGAGGTTGAACCCATCACGTGAACCCCCAATCCTCCTTAACGAGTTCCGAAGAAGAAACGGATGTCCCAGATACGGCAACACCGGCGGAAACGCAACCTGAGCGCCTTTTATGAATAAGCAGCTCGTACCCTACAGTGCACACCGCAAGGTGATAGCATTTGTTACCAGAAATTACGTTTTTTATATTTTACACGGGAACCATGTATGCAAGGGGATGTGCCTTAGGTTAGGTCATAAACCCCTGACGTAGAGATAAGTGGTCCAACCAAAACTTGCTCAAACATTTTTATATAGTATTTTAAGCAGATTGTGAAAGCTATTTAAACCGACATAAACTACGCAGTGTGCCGTGCTAGTTAGACGGTTCGACCCTGACCGTTATGAGTACCGGGCTATAACTTTTTCGGGTTGGTGGCCCAGTACACCCCACCCCCGTTGCAGCGGCAGGCGCGGGTGCAAGCGAGGCGCCTCCACTCCTGCCTACGCAGACTGTGGCACAACCTTCTACCACCTCGGAGACGGTAACTCGCATTACTGATGGTGATCGCATCCTACACCTCACCGTTGCGCAATTGAAGGACCAGTGCAGAATCCGGGGCATCCCGGTGGGGCAACAAGACAGTGTTACAAGCAAAGCTGCTCGCTTATCTTTCTCCCTATTTTTTTCCAGCCCGCTTGGGATCGCGATAGGCCGTGCAAAGCCTTCCTCCTGAGATCACACCGCCACCACTCGTGCAGAGTTTACGGTCGAGCGGGAGGGCAACACCGGCGACCCAGATACGGCAACACCGGCGGAAACGCAACCTGAGTGACAAGCTTAGATAAGCAGCTCGTAACCTACAGTCCACACCGCGAGGTGTTGGTATTTACCAAAAAGTATGTGTTTATGTTTTACACGGGAACCTTGTATGTCGGAGTTTGTGCTTTAAGTTACGCCATACGCCCTTGACGTAGAGTTAAATGGTCCAACCGGAACTTGCTCAAACATTTTTATATGGTATTTTATACAGTTTGTAAAAGCTTTTTTTAATCGACATATGCTACGCAGTGTGGCGTGCTAGTTGCACGGTTCAGCCCTGACCGTTACGGGTACCAAGCCCTCACCTCTTTCGGGTTGGTGGCCCAGTACAATTTCCCCACCGTTCGGGAAGGTGGTTTAGGGTTTAGTATCAAATATAAGTTTTGACAACTTATATAGTTTGGCAACCCCACCCGCCTCTCAGATTTTAGCTCTCAACACTCGACTCTCAGCTCTCATTTCTCAGCTCTCTAGAACGTTTAGCCAGGCGCGCCAGCGTGACCTCGGGCCACCGATCGCGATCTGTCGGATAATAGGATGTCATCCGACGATCGCAATCGGTCGCACGAAGCCGAATCTATCACGGCAGGTGACCGATACTTTTTGATTATGGACCTATTTGGCTCCATCGTTTTTTTTTGTGCAGCTGGGCACCGGTTCGATGGTGACGGTCGTCAGATCGTTTTTGCCGTAGTCCACGTGTCGATCGCACGCCTTTACGGCATCGACGCGTCGTTCACACAGTTCGAGCACCTTCATGTTCATTGCTGCACCCCTCGAGACTTGGCGTATTATGAAATTTCGGCCTGGCGGCGACAGGGCGTATTCGTAGCAACCGCCTGTACTGTCATATATACATACTGCCATACTAAAATACTTATACAGCCATAAAACTTTACGTTTTGCTGCACCTCTCGTAGTGCAACGTACAGCAACACGTAAAAAGCGTCCAAGCGCTTTCATTCTAGAGAGCCCCTTATCATTTTTTTACAATGAGCGTCATACCTGTTTTGAAATCTGGTGCATTTCTCAGACAAGTACAGGGCAGTGACCCGGGTAATAACGTCCTGACAAAATATCTGCTACATGACTGGTTCAACAAAGGCAGGAAATCAGTTCGCTTTGGTCGGCACCCTGCTAATGATGTCGTCTTGGAAAGCGAGAGGCTGCCATCACTTCTCAGCCGTTTCCATTGTTTCATTGAATATGAAGTGGTCGACGGGCAAGGGAAATATATCCTGGGGGATAAACGTACGACAAATGGGACTTATGTACGCCCCCCCTCGCTTCCTCCAATCCTGTATATTGTTTCTTTTTGGTGTTTAGTCTAGTTTGAACTCCTAAGGTACCCAAAAACAGTTATTAGTCTACCCCGGCATAAATTTGAGTATAGACCGGGTCTTGTTGTTGTATGCTAACCGCGACAGGTTGGGCGAGAAATGATACCAAGCGGTAAGCAACGAGAGATTTTTCACGGCGAGATCATTTCTTTCGGAGGTCCTCAAAACGTGAGCCCCTTTTAATTTACGCTCTGTCCCTGACGGACGTATTGCTTTGTGGACTGCTTCTGGTTTAACGTTGTTGAACGGCACGTTTTTGCCCGCGCGCAGGTATCCAGAGACGAGAAAACACAGAGAAATCCTTTCCGCTATATATTTTTCACAGTTGATTACACCAAGGGTATTACTTTTCCTTCTACCTCCATTTCGGACCTGTTCAATCTGGTACTTTAACGGCAAGCAAACTGTAATCACTTGCACCGCCAAAACGTGGGACCGAGTGCTTGTGTGCTGAAATAGTTTTGCACACTAGTATTCGCTGCACGTTTTTACTTGTTTTGTCACTGTTCTTACCAACTCCGTTGAGGCGACTATTTTTTCTATCAACTTATAATTGACTGTCGTTGGTGAACTGTGTCTTGCTTTTACACAGCACCTCCTCCTCCTGGGTATCTATTCGTGGAAGCAAAAGCGCCCGTGCTATCAGACCCTGAGTCGCAAGGCCATTCGGTGGAGAACGTGGTTCCGGCAGAAGCGTTTGAATGCACGATATGTTACGATACCATATGTTACCCGCTCGTGTTGCCTTGCGGTCACTCCTACTGCGGAGCGTGTGTCCGCAAAAGTATGCAGGTGCAGTCCACCTTGATGCGTGATAACACAAGCGCTCTAATAGAGTGTATTAGCTTGTATGTTAGTTCTAAGACTGTTACCGTTACCGCGCGCAGGTTAAACTGACATGCCCTACCTGCCGTGACCCCATCCAGTCGATACCAAAACCGAATTACCAGCTCGGTTTAGCCGCAGACAGCTATGTAAGTTGCGTCACACGCCGTTGCGCCGCTGTGCACCTCCCTCGCTTCTGTTTTTTAGCTGCCAGTTTTTTAACCCTAAAGATGACCGAACTTGATATCCGGCTCTTTCCATCGTTTTAGGTTGAGCAAACATGGCCAAGAATGGATTTAAACGAAAGGAATACGAAAAAAGAAGAAAGCGCAGAAGCTTGGCGAGTCTGGCAACCGGTAAAGCCCCGTTCACTTGCCCGTGCAGTGCAGGAACTTTCTGGGTTTCGGGTGCGTAGAAACTCGATACTTAATTTGGGGTTGCACTTATTCAGTGTTGGGGCGTTAGTTATTCAGGTTATGCTTCGTTAAGAAAAGGGCGAACGGTGTGTGGTAAAGTGGTAGCCACGTCTTTCATCTCTGTGGCCGCAGCAAGATTTCTGACTGACACTGGTTTGTGCGGGCAGGTATTGGCCAAACATTTCAGAAAGAGGAAAACCGTGGAAGATTTCCAAGGTCTTTTTATTCGTATGGGAATGCCTAAGACAACTACTGCCGAGCAATTTGCCAAAGCTTTCGTTGGTTATCTAGATAAACATGTAAAACCTGGCGAGGGGGGTACCTTAGTTGTAGCGGCAGGCGCGGGTGCAAGCGGGGCGCCTCCACTCCTGCCTACGCAGACTGTGGCACAACCTTCTACCACCTCGTTGACGGCAACTCTCATTACTAATGATGCCCGCAACCTAAACCCCACCGTTGCAGCGGCAGGCGCGGGTGCAAGCGAGGCGCCTCCACTCCTGCCTACGCAGACTGTGGCACAACCTTCTACCACCTCGTTGACGGCAACTCTCATTACTAATGATGCCCGCAACCTAAACCCCACCGTTGCAGCGGCAGGCGCGGGTGCAAGCGAGGCGCCTCCACTCCTGCCTACGCAGACTGTGGCACAACCTTCTACCACCTCGTTGACGGTAACTCTCATTACTGATGCTGCTCGCATCCGAAACCTCACCGTTTGGCAATTGAAGGACCAGTGCAAAATCCGGGGCATCCCAAGGTCGGGCAACAAGGCAGAGTTACAAGTTAAGCTGCTCGCTTATGTTCCTACCTAGTTTTTTCCAGCCCGCATGGGATCGCGATAGGCCGTGCAAAGCCTTCCTCCTGAGATCACACCGCCACCACTCGTGCAGAGTTTACGGTCGAGCGGGAGGGCAACACCGGCGACCCAGATACGGCAACACCGGCGGAAACGCAACCTGAGTGACAAGCTTAGATAAGCAGCTCGTAACCTACAATCCACACCGCAAGGTGATGGTATTTACCAAAAAGTATGTGTTTATGTTTTACACGGGAACCTTGTATGTCGGAGATTGTGCTTTAAGTTAGGCCATACGCCCTTGACGTAGAGTTAAATGGTCCAACCGGAACTTGCTCAAACATTTTTATATGGTATTTTATACAGTTTGTAAAAGCTTTTTTTAATCGACATATGCTACGCAGTGTGGCGTGCTAATTGGACGGTTCAGCCCTGACCGTTACGGGTACAGGCCCTCCTACACCTCTTTTGGGTTGGTGGCCCAGTACAATTTCCCCACCGTTCGAGAAGGTGGTTTGTTAGTTTTGACAACTTATATAGTTTGGCATCCCCACCCGCCTCTCAGCTTTTAGCTCTCAACACTCGACTCTCAGCTCTCAACTCTCAGCTCTCTAGAACGTTTAGCCAGGAGGGGCGGTGACCTAATCGACACAATTCACGCGTATCCGACACAGTTAATTTATGTATATAGATACACGCCCACCGGGCCCGCGTTTCACAAATCGTCCACCTATAAAAAAATATAAACGTATATATATTTACATACACACGCGCGCCCGTACGCGTTTGTCTTTTGAGTGCCCAGTGGTGCGTACGGCGACGTGCGTGGCACCCTGCATTTAGTAAAGCTCGGTGAAGGGCACGTCCGCCGTCATCATTAGGGACATGGATCCCTCCGGCTCCACCGTCTGTTTCATGCTGCTGGGCACCAGTTTGATAGTGACGGTCGTCAGGTCGTGTTTGCCATCGTTCACGCGCTGGTCGTACGACTTGGCGGCTTCGACGCATCGTTCGCACAGATCGAGCGGCAGGCGAATGGTGCCCATCGCCAGATCGTGATTGTTGCGTTCGTGGCGCCACTCTCTGTACGTCAGCGGGTCGTAGGAACCGAACTTCACGATGTCGGGGCGGCGCAGGATCGTCTGCAACGTGTCCAGCGTGTCCGTTGCCTGCAGCGAAATCACGGCCTGCGGTTTCATGCCGGGCACGTGGGTTTTGTATATGGCACCAGTGTCGCGCAGTTTATCGTAGAACGTCAAGGAGGCTGTGCTAAAGTGCATGAGGTCCTCATCTTCATCGCCGTCATCTGCCTCGAAAATGACCACGTCTTCCGCGATGCTTCCGACGTGCATCAACGGAAAATCGGACTCCGTCGGATCCGACGCGAGGCCCGTGCGACCCGCTTTGAAAACGCGCGTGCCGTTTACGAGTTTGCGCGAAGCGTTGTCGGTGATTCGGAGGTTGTACAGGTTCATGCGCGTGTGCGATCTTTCCGGACACCGGTTCACGATCACGCCTTGCTTCACGATTTTTTTGACTTTCGCTTTTTGGTAATCGATGCGCCCGGGGAGTCCGGGAGCCTCCGCGGAGTAATGTTCACTGGTGCGCCATTTTTCCCTGAACAGTCTCTCCAGATCCGTGTGCGACAGAGTCACGCTGGTTTGGCCGTCCGTGAAATCGCACGGAATGCACACCGTGATCTCCATCGACTCCGGTCCGGACGTGTGACTGGCGGCGTACGCCGCGATGTCGATCGCGCCGTCATACGCGCCTTTCGTGTGCTGCAACTTGATCGCCGACATCGCGCGCGGGTTTCTGCACTGTAATTGGCGTATGATATATATACAACCCAGCGCGGGCCGTGTGTCTCCCTCGTAACCGAGGGTGAATCCGCGACGCGCTCGCGTAGCGATCTGCGCATGGTCGGCCAGTACACGGTGGACGCCGATACTCATGTTCGTGCCAACCACGCGATGCATGTTTTGCGCGTGGACTACGGGACCGACGTGCTGCGCGTCGCGCGAGAGCTGCACATGGACGACGACGCGCGCTACGCGTGGCATGCCATACGCCCGAAACATCGCGATTGCGCGCACGGGCAGCCGCAGGAGAGCTTCGTGACATTTCACGTGTACGAGCGCACGGGAAAGAGGCGGCGCGCGCGATGCTGGGACCTGCTGTCGATTTTGCTACACGGTTTAGGTTTTGCGGCGCAGGTGCGCCTTTGTTACGCCACGTACAAGCAGTACAACGCTGGGTGAACGTGTAAATCGTAATCGTTATTACAAAATTTAGCAGAACTTGTATACTCGGCAATAGCCGGACTGCGCGTTTGAACAACAGGCTTAGTTAAAACGAGCGGAGTGTTTATACACCCCCCTATACACGCTGAGCGCCTCCTCCATAATTATTTTCAGTATCAGCGACATTTGGCCATGTTAACGTTCGAGGGTTTTCCGTTAGGACCCTTTAACTTCATCGGCATTGCTTCTTTGCTTCCTATTTGTTAACACAAGATATAGGGAACCTGCTACAATCACAGCCGCAACAAAGCAAGACACGACGATCGACGCGATCATCGCACCATCGCCGTCGTCGTCGTCGTCGTCCGTACGGGGCGATGGAGGCGGTGACGGTGGTGACGGTGGTGGTGACGGTGGAGACGGTGGTGGTGCCGGCGGTGGCGAATTACCAGTGGTCCTCTCCTCTGCGCCGCCTTCGTCAACGCGTGCGAGCTGAATGCCGTCGCCGATCCGTTCCGCCACCACCAATTCGGCCACCGCCGACATGGCATTCGGCGCCACGTCCTGCGATCCCGGGGCCAGAGCTTGCAGCAAAGCGCGCCCGCTCAATCCCGGACCCGGCTGCACGAACCCGGCGGTGACCGGCACGCCGAGCATGCGGCGCGACGTCGCGGTGGAAGCTGGCGGGTTGCCTGCGGCGTTGCGGTACGCTACGGCGTCGGCGCTGTTGTCTAGCTCGCCAGCCTCCGCTTTGGGGATCGCCTGGCCGTGGTAACAGAACAGCAGGTCGTAGCGCACGTCCGGGTCGACCGTGGAGAAGTCCAGCCCGTTGCGTAGGAACCACGTGTTGGAACCCGAGGCGAAATGCAGACCGCCACGGTAGTCGTTGGCCCACAGGAACTTGGACAACAGCTCGTCGCTGGCGTACAGCTCGGGGGTGCGCAGGTACTGAATGAGGTCGCGATCGAATATGCTGCTCTGCAGGTTGTCGTCGATAGGGGCGAGCAGCGGCGTGTAGAAAGAGGCCACCTCTCGCGCGTGCGCCGCCGGTGTTTTTGTAAACACCGGGCCGTAGATGCGAATGAGCTTGGAGGTGTTCAACAAGTCCCCGCCGTCGCCGGCGCTCGTGACGCTGCCGCACATGTCGGTGGCCACCGACGTCAGCGGGCCGCCTTCGCTTCGAAGCTGTCCCGAGGTGCTGAAGTCGGGGCCCTCACCGCTTTCGCGTTTACGAAGCAGCGCCAGCATGGAGACCGGGCGTAAAAAGTATCGACTGCGACTTTGCGCGTCGTTCAGGAACACGTTGAGCGCGAAGGGACGCCCCACCTCGATACGCGACAGCGCGCCGGCGCTGTAAAAGGACTCCGCGCGATCCACGAAAGGTTCCGTGTAGAGGTTGCGCACGAGCTCGGACCAGGTGCTGGTGCCGACGCCGCGTACCCCCATCAGGCGTCGGCGAGCGCCCGTCGAGAGGCTTTCGTCGTCCTCGGTGATCTGCAGTTTGCGTAGCTGCATCGCGATGTCAAAACTCATGGTCGCGTTTTGCGCGATGCCCGTGACCAAAACCGACTGCGCGTGAACGACGTGCGCGGGGTTCGCGATGGATGACCGGTAGAGCCCCCCACTGGACACCAGGTAATTGGTCTGCAGGCGCAGATGCAACGCTTCGGACGTGAGCACCGGCACGACGCACACGTAGTAGCCCGTGAAGCAGTTCCAGCCGAACCTGGAGTTCGCCAAGTTCACACCGGCAAGCGAAGACACGCGGCGCAACCCCGCGGTGTCGTTGAACCCGTAGGAAGTGCCCGGTGCGAAGTTGGCGATACGACACTGCACCTCCGGCGCGTAATCGAACAGCTCGTCCCCGCGGGTCAGATGGCTAACGGGATTGCTCATCTCGCGCTGCGTCACGTACTTGACCGTCGCTTCGTATCCGGGTGTGGGCGTCAACCCGTCCGACAGCGTGCCGCGCACGGGGTAGCCCCATTGAGCGCGATCGGGATGCATAAGACTTTGGGTCGCCCGATTGAGGTCCACGGATTCGATGGGATCGACGACGATGTACGCGTGCATCGCATCGGTGGCTCGCGGCTCCGCCACGCAAATTTCTTGTTCGAACTCCACGTGCGTCGCGAGGGTCGCGGGGACCCCGCGCGCGCTCACGCTCACAACGTCGGACACCGCGCTAGGTAGCTGAGTGCCGACGCTGGAGACGGAGGATACGGCCAGGCCCTTGAGCGTTACCTCAAAATCGAACTTGGATTCCCGCGTGTACGACAGTCCTTCGGCGTCGGTCACCGTCTCCGCGATGTACGCCGTCCATGCGTACGCGTAGACACCTCCGGCGCGCTGCTCGCGCACGACGTGCGGGTGATGGCCGTTGGACTCCGACGTTCCCATCAACTGGGCCAGCGTCGCGGTCAGACGGAATTCGCGGTTCCCGCTTTCGCACTGCGGGCTGGTCGGCAACGGCGCCGCGTTCTTCGCCACCGCGTCGGGATTGATCTGCCAGTCGATGGTGCCCGCCGCCGCGCCGCACGCGTATCGGTTGTGATAGAAGTCGTCCGCGTCGGCCACGTAGAAATCCACCGGGTCGCTGTCCGACCTGCATTGCCCGATGAAAGCGTACTTGTCGTCGACGGTCGCGGTGTAACCGTTCATGCGCACTTCGGTCGCGGCGGAGCTGGACTGCGCGAACACGATATCCACGCGCGAGCTCAACACGTCGCTGCCGTCGATGTTTCCGGTGCGCGGCACGGACACGTCCATGTTGAACGTGGTGGTCGGTGAGACCGACGCGTCGTCCGTCGTGAGCGTGGCGGTTACGGGCCCGCACGTGAAGGCGCCGTTCAGCACGTTGGTCACGTGCGTCTGCTCGCTCACGTTCTGGATGCGCCTGGCGGCGAAGCCGTTGATGGCGTCCACGACCTCGTCGGTGGCGTAGGTTACGCGCCGGCCGTCGGTCGGTAGGAGCTCCCGCAGCCCCGTCGCGGCGTCGTTCACCAAAAGGCTGGCGTCGGGGTAGGCGACCGCAATCAAGTCGGTGCCGTCCGCTTTGGGAAACGCGACCTCCCCGGGCGCCAGCGGTGGTGGGGCAGGCACGGCCGCCGGGGTCGCGGGCGCTGTCGCGGTCGGTGACGCGGTCATGCCGTCGCCTATAGGTGTGCCGTCGCTACGGAACGCGCCCCAGCCGCCGGGCATGGTCGCGCCCAGCGCGGACGTGGAGCCCGTGTCGGACACGAATTGGTACGCGGGCAAGCCGTTGATCGTCAGCGCCGCGTAACCGTCGTCGCCCACGGGCGTGGTCCCCAGCGTGATCTGTCCGGATGCGGCGAGCTCCGGCGTTAGCTCGTAAAGGGCGCCGGGCGCGACGAGCACGTAGGGCCAACTGCCGCCCGAAGCGTCGTAACCTGTGGCCGACGCGGGTAGGCTCATGTACGTCACCCCCCCGGTGGCAGAGTCCCCGGCGTGATAGTAGATGGTGCGCGTGGCCCCGGACGCGCCGTACCGCGCTGGAGCTCCGCACTGGGCGGGGCATCCAACGATCGGGTCAGCGCCGGTGACCTGCAGCACGGACAAACCGGCGACCTGCGCCGCTCCGACGGACACGGTCAAGGTGGAGGTCGACAGAAGCTGCCGCCGCCGCTCGTCCTCGCCGAAGCCCGCCAAGCTGGGTGCGAGGTAGAGGCCAACGCCTTGGAACACGAACAGCTTGTCCAGGTAGGTGCTGCAGGCGGCGGCCGCGGGCGCGCCTGCGGGAACGAGCGTCGCGTGCGCGACCGGGCGATGCATGGTTTGCGGTGCGTGCTGGCCGCGGTACGTCCCGTCCGCGTGCACCACCGGCGCGTCCTGCACCGTGAGCGCTTCGCAACCGCCGGTGTGCTGATCCGCGCAGTCGGTTTCGTCGAAGTACAAGCTCGGATGGGCCCCATGCAGAACCCGCCGTAGTTTTTCGTGCGCAGCTTGTCCGGGTTGAGCGTCGTCTCGAAGGTGAAGCCCATGCAAGGGCTGGCCGCGTCGTCCGCGAGCTGCAACGAGGCCTCGTGCTTCACGTCGCCGCAAAGATCGGTGAGCAGCTCCACCATGTCCGCCTCACTTTCGGCCGCGATCGCGACGTCTCGGAGCGCGCTGACCAGCCAATCGTCGGTGGCGTGGTCGTCGCCGCCGCGGGCGCCCCAGAGGTTCATCACGTGCGTGGAGATGTCGGACAGTTTCAGACGGGCGTCGGACTTGAAGACGAGGGAGGGAAACACGGAGCTAGCGATGACGGCGGACGTGCCCGACAGCGCGCCGTCCATGTACGGAAGCGTCATTTCGGGACTGGAGCTTCGCGCCGCGGCGCCGGTCTTGGACGCGCAGCCTCCGTTTTGCAGGTTGTTGACGCCGGCGACGGCCTCCTGCACGGCGAACGTGAGCTCGCCTTCCGAGGCAAGCTCCGACTGGAGAGTCACGCACGCCACGCCCTGACGGCGCGTGTGACCGCCTTCGACCGTGCGCACCGCGACGCGCTCGCGTTTCGTGGACGCGGCCGGTACGCTGCGTACCTCCACGTACACGGGCGTCAAATCCGAGGCGTCCGGTCCGAGTTCGGCGGCGGGAGAGAGCGACGAGCTGACGTCCCGCACGGCGTGCGACCCTGCGTGGAAGTAGGTGACGCCATTGTCGCTCGATACAGGGGTTACACTGGTGGCGCCGTCGATGGCGGCCTCCTCCCCCGAGAAATACACGGGCGTGCGGGCGCCCAAGGATATGGGCTGGTTGGTCGCGCAGGTGGCGAAACAGAGGTCGAAGGTCGGTTTGTCCGCCGGCACGCGCACGCTGCGGGTGTCCATCGAGTATTGCGTGCTGGTGCCTCCCACCATTTTTGGCGGTACGAAGAGGCGAGCACCGACCGCCGCGTCGGCGAACCGATGTCCGTCCGCCGCATCCGCGCTGGCGTTTTTGACGATCGGCAGTGTCGCCACCACGTCGGCGGCGGCATCGCTGATCACCAACGTCGAGTTTCGCGTCGCCTCGACGAGGCCAACGCCGTTGGTCGTTGCGGAATCGCGCAGACTGTCGCGCAGCTCGCTGTCCGCCGCCCGCAGCACAACGTCGGTGATGTCGTAGCCCGCGGAGGTGAGCACGGGAAACGGCCCGAGGCCGGTGCGGAGACTGACCGACGCGACGTCCGAGACGGATCTGCGCGCCACTATGAGCGTCGTGTCTCGCGCGTTCGCGGTCATTGGCTGGCCGCCGTGGCGCACCACGCTGGCGAGCGCGTCGCTCGCGGTCTCGACCGCCAGCACGATCTCGGTGTAGTTGTCGTAGTCGGCGCGCTCCTGAACGTCCACGCGAATGCTCGTCAGAGCGGGTTGAACGTCGTCCACCAACCCGACGACCTCCACCTCGCGGCCGGCGCTGCCGTGCATGTACTGCGCGACCGGCGTGTAGTCCTCACCGAAGGCCGTCAGCGTGTCTGGTAACAAACAGGGCGCCGGAACGTCCGCGGCGCACATCCGCATCAGTCCTACGTACTGCGTGTCCGCGCAACACTCCACCTGTTGCACGTCCATGGCGTGCAGCGTGTCCGTGCGTGTTTGGCACTGCGTCTCTCGCTTACGGTCGCCGACGTAACTCGCCTCTCCGTACACTCCGCACATCGCGTTGATGCAGATGCGCGTTGCGGTGGGGCTGGCGAAGGCGTTGGCGTTGTCGTAGGGTTCGGGGTTGATCAGCCCGCCGACGCACGTGGGTGCCATGGCTTCTTCCAAGGCCTTCTCGTAGTCGCCGCTGTCTTGGCTGCTCGCGGACAAGGAACGCGGACTGTACGGGCGCTCCGGCGCGACGGCGTCCTCCAGTTTATGCCCAACCATGAGTTGCGCCTTCGAGAAGGTGCGCGACGGCACGGCAGCGTCCAAGCGCACCCCACCGTTCGAGCGCAGCTTGTGCGGCGTGCCGGACGCAAAAGCGCCGAACGCGCGCATACCGTCGCCCGCGATGCACGTCTGCGTGAGGAAACAGTACGTCTCCCCCGACTCGGACGTCAGGAAGTGAGCGTAGTTCAGGTCCATCGAGTTGGACAGGTAGGCCGCGCATTCCTCCCCCGTATCCAAGCCCGTCACGGGTTGCACGCCGGCGGTCTCGGCGCACACCAAGGTGTCGTCGCCGACGTACGCGTCCATGCTGCTAACGCCGAACGATTGCAACTCGACCACCACACCCCCCGTGGAGGTGGCGGCGTGCGTGAACAGGCCCTGCGAGTCGAGCAACACGGGGATCCACGCGCAAGGTCCGTACTCGGTGACGATCTCGCTGGCGTCGAACGCGCAGGGCAACTGCGTGTTGGGGTTGGCGTTGTTGAGCGAGGGGCGCATCATCTGACCCTGCGCGGTCATGAAGTCGTTGGGCCGCGTAACTCCGCCCACCGTTACGGTTTCGTGTTTGGCTCGTACGGCTACGCGGTACGTGCCACCGGTCGCGGAGCTGATGAGCGTCGAGGCCGAGCAGGCGTGCGCCCCGGAACAGCGCCGCGATTGCACGTCGTAAAAGACCGACTCGCAGTGCAAGTTGATCCGGCACGTCAAAAAGCAGAGCTCCACGCTCGACAGGTAGCCGAAGTCCGTGTAACCCTGCTCCGGTAGGGGACAGTGCTTCGACGTAAGCACCGAAACCTCGCCGTTCGTCACCGTCGCGACCTCCATCATTCCGCGCACACGGCTGATTATCGCCACGTCGGCGTCGGCCGCGTTAATCGCCTGCGTGTCGGGGTTGGCCAGCACGGCGTACCCCTGCAGCGTGGTCAGGGGCACGGGCGGAGGGCTGGGTGGAGGGGGCGGGCGGTGGCGGGGAGGGAGGCGGCGGTCGAGGCGGTGGCGGGGAGGGAGGCGGGGGCGATGGTGGGGGGCTTGGCGGAGTGAGATCCAAAACGTCGATGGGGTCGAAAACCACGGTCGCGGCGTGATCCACGATCGTGGCGTCGGTGAACACGGTGTACGTCGCCTGAGGGTCCGTGTGCCCGGGTATAACGGCGGCGGCGTCTTCGGCCAACACCGCGCTTTTGAACTGCGTGCTGCAAACGCCATCAACCTCGTACGATTGCGCGCCGCAGCGCACGGAAATGTTAAGGTGCACGGTGTCGGTCTCGCTGTCCACGGTGAAGCCATTGAGGGACACGCCGGTGGTCCTCGCGTCGACGGTCGTACGGTCGAGGACTCCGAAGGCGCTGTACGACAGTTGCCGCATTATGTCGGTTGTGTACGCGAGGTACGCGGCGGTGTCGCCGTTGGCGTCCGCGGCGGTCACCGACGTCGTGGTGACCACCACGGTCAGTAGCTCCCGATTCACGACGGGCCTGACGCCGGCGTCGTGCGGCGGAAGCGCGGGCGGAGTGGGACTTGCGGGGTTGGGTGGGGACGGGCTGGGCGGGGGTGGGGATGGCGGCGGCGGCGAGGGAGGTAAATAAACCAAGTCCCTCCAGCTCAGCGCGTCGGTGAACAGGGGCACCGGTCGTGTCAACGCCTCGTCGGGCGCCGCGCCGTCGTTGGCTAGCCGGGTAGCGTACGCTGCCGCGGAGGCGAGCATGCCGCTGGACGACACCACCGCGTCGGTCGGCAGCAGCACGGGATACCGGCGCGTCTCGTCTTGATGCTGGAACAGCGTGGTGATGTCCTCCGGGGTCAGCATGCCCTCCGGGCGCGCGCGGATGTAGGCGACGGTCCGGTACAACCAATCGTTCAGGATCGGGTCGGACAGCATCGCGTCCGCGTACACCACCTCCAAGGACACGGCCAGGTTGTAAGTGCCGGACCACTCGCGCCAGCTCGTCACTCTGGTCGCGGGCCGATCGATGCGATCCATCTGCCAATCGCCGAGGTAACCACCGGCGAACTCCTGTACCGATCTGCGCACCTGTTCCACGACCTCCTGTATCGCCTGCGTGGAGGTGGCATCGTGCAAGGCCTGCGCGCTGGTGATGTTGGTGATGAAAACGGTCGGGCGTAGCACGACTTCGGGTTCTTGCAGCAGGGCCTCGGTTTCGCAGGTATCGGGAATGGCGAACTCGCGCCGCACCTCCGCGTTGAGGCGCCCGTCGCGCGCAAGATCCAGCAAGGCCGTCAGCGTGGGCGGCGCGTCCGGCCCGGCCCAGCGCGCCTCGAAGCGCATGATCGTGCCCGTGCCCGCGGCATCCTCCCTCGCGATGTGGGATGCGACGGTGACACCGTCCGAGCCCGCGGCCAGCTTGCGCAACAGCGCGTTCACCCGTGCGGTGTAGCCCGAATCGGCGTCGTCGAAGTGGGCGCGGGGCACGCAGGGCACCACCAGCTCCCCGGAGACGCGACCGAGGTCGCCGATCTCAAACGCCGACACGCTGCTCGCGTCGTAGGTGGACACAAAGCCGCTGGGATCGTCGGGCGTCCACGCGCAGGCCAGATCGGCGTCGCATCGGCCGTACCGTGCGCACACGATCGCGAGGCAGCTCTGCTCCGTCAACGGATTGGCGCAGGTGACCTCCCATAGCTTGAACTGCTGCGGCTGCACCCCGTAATTGACGAACAGGGTGTTCTGATCCGGTGGCCCGCAACGGCCCGCTTCGGCGACTTCGGGCACGGGGCTGGGTGGTGGCGGTGACTGCGTGGCCAGGGGCGGTGGGTTGGGCTGGGGAGGTGGTGGCGAGGGCGACGGAGGCGGCGGTGGGGACGGCGAGGGGGGTGGCGGACTCTTGTAGTCGCCGGGGGGTAGCATCGGCGGGGAGGGAGGGGGTGGCGGACTGGGCGGCGACGGCGAAGAGGGTGGGGGCCTGGGCGGTGGGGCGGGAGGGGGCGGGGATGGGGACACTTTCGTGAGGTCCGTTCCGGGCGGAAACGCGGGCACGGCCGGGGGCGGGTTGGGCGATGGCGGTGGGGGGCTGCACGTGCCCTCGGCCACGCACGCGTCCGGTGGTGGCGACGGTGGGGGAGCGGGCGGGGGAGGCGAAGGTGGCGGTGGACTGCTGGGAGATGGTGGCGGGGTGAGGGCGGCGGGGGTGAGGGCGGCGGAGGTGAGGGTGGCGGAGGTGAGGGGAGGGCGGTGGCGGTGGAGGCGACGCCGGCGTTGGTGGGGGTGGCGAGGGTGGCGGCGGCGGAGGTGGCGTGGGGGCGGGGGAAGGCGGGCTGGGCTGCGGGGGAGGGTATTTGCTGCAGAGGGCCTCGTCGTTGTGCTGGGCCATGCAATCCTGCCACCATTGATTATCCGTGATGGGAGGCAACGGCGGTGAGGGCGGGGACGGGGGCGGGCTCGGTGACGGTGGAGGCGGCGAGCTGGGGCTGGGCGGAGGGTTGGGCGACGGCGGCGGCGGGGACGGTTTCGGAGGTGGGGGGCTTGGGGGTGGACTGGACGGCGTCGGGGGCGAGGGGGGTGGCGGCGAAGGCGGCGGGCTCGGGGGTGGACTCAAGGGCGACGGCGGCGGCGGTGATGGTGGCGAGGGGGGTGGCGGCGACGGTGGGGTGTACAAACCTGCAAAACCAAACGCGCCCATCGAAAAACAGCGTCATTCCCATGCCCCCGCGCGCGGGCGCGCTCTGCCCGACGCGCTCCGGAAATAATCGACACGCGCACGCACGTCGTCGCACGCAGTCGCACGCAGTCGCACGCAGGCGCACGCAGGCGCTCGCAGTTGCGAACCGCCTTCATCATGATGCTGGCACGCCGCATTCGGTGTATTTATACTTTTCATGCAACGCAAAATCGCGCCCGCGCGCGCGGGACGCACTCGTGACGCGAATCACGCCCATCATGGAGCTCGCCCAGCGCGACGCCGAGTAGTACACGAAATCTCCGTGGTCCTTGGGTGCGAACACCACCCGTCGATGGTTCCCGGAGGGCGATACGTACGCCTGCCAGTACGCGTCACCGACGTGACCGGTAGCATTCGGGACGTAGCGTATGTCGTCCCCCAGGTACAGCTCGTTGTACCGCCCGCTGGCTCCATCCCGCCCCACCGCAAAAACGTCCGTCGTGTGCAACCCCTGCAGCGTTTCGCTGCTCAGGTCGAACGTCACGCTGTATGTTTGCGTCAGCACGAGGTCCCCCACGTGCCAGCCCGTGCCCGGATTGAGAGGGATCCGCAAACCGTGCTCCTCGGACCACACCTGGACCTCGAACGCGAACGCCCTCGCCTGCAAACCCGCGTTCGAATCGTACACCAACCGGGACGTGACATGCACGAGCGTGTCGTTCGGTAGGATGAGCGCTTGCTCGGGACGAAACAACCCCGAAACGTAGTACGGGTGCGGCGGAGGCGACCGCGGCGTGCGTGGTGGCGGCGAATAAGGGCAGGGCGGGCTTGGCGGTGGCGGACTCGGCGGCGGCGGTGGCGAGTTCGGCGCTAGCGGCGGGGGGCTCGGCGTGTCAGGTACCGGTGGGCACGGCGCGTTGGGTGGAGCTCTGGGCGGCCACGGAAACGGCGGGCTCGGCGTCGGCGGTGGGGCGATCGGCGCCAGGGGGGGTGCCGGCGACGGCGGGCGCGGAGGTGGTGGGCGCTGCGGCAGCTGGAGGTTGTCGAAGATGCAGTCGGCGTTTTGCAAACAGCAATCCTCCAGCAGCACGTACACCAATATGTAGGGCATGCTGCAGCAGTCCGCCAGGTGCGTGTAACAGTAATCCAAAGTGTAAGCGAACGGATCGTACGCAAAACTCATCTCGGCGGACGTTGATTTCGAGGTAGAGGTCGAAGTCGAAGTCGCCGACGGTGCGACCGGTGGGGGCAACGGACGGCTGGCGCTCAGCTCCATCAACCGCGCGCGGGTGTATATCTCCGATGGCTGCGTCGGGGCGTGCGTGCGGGGTGGCGCGTAGGTGTACGTCACGTTGATGCGGTACGTGACGATGCAAGCATCCGCCAGTCCGTAAAACCTCGCAGGGGGGTGTTCGATGAGCGCGTCGAACGTGACGTCGTGACGCGCGATCCCGTACCCGGTCGACACCAGGCCGTCGTACACCTGGTCCTCCTTTCGGCGCACCGCCTGCGGCGAAAAGGACTCGTCCGCGCGCGCGCACGGTAGCTCTTCGCGGATGCTCGTTTCCAGATGCCGTCGATCCAAGGGGGGCGCCGAGGGCACCGCGGCGTCGTCGAGACAGTACAACCAGGTATCGTAGTGGCGACTGATGTCATCCTCGCGCAGGGTCGCCGCCAACAACGTCAGCCCGTTAGGCAGAATACCGCTGGAGATCCACGCGTCGTTTTTCATCTCGTTGGTCGCGTCCGTGTACATAAAACACGCGACGCCCCGGGTGGACGCGTCGTAGTGGGGCACGCCCCAGATACCATCGTCGCACTCGTACGCTATGCACGGTTTGTCCGTGTGTGTCAACGGCATCGCGTCGCACGCGGCGCCGCATACGGTGCAGTCCGTCATGTGCAGCTGCGCCCCACGCGATAGCGAATCGGCCGAAGCTCGCAGGTTGGACAACTCGTGGTACCCCACGTAACCGCTGGCGCACCCCTGTGGGGGTGGCGGGGGAGGGCTGGGTCTGGGCGGCGGCACGGGTGGCGAGATCGGCGGCGACGGCGGTAGCCCCGTGGGAGCGTTTGTTGGACCCGCAGTGGTGGGCGCGTTGCTGATGGGAGGCGGCAGCGGCGGGGGTGGGGGGGACTCCACGGTATTGCTTAGCGCGCTGTCCACGCTTTGCACGTCCGCGCAGTCCGCCGCGATGGCAAACAAGAACATGCTCGATGTTGCACAGCACGCCGTCGGGTCGCTAAGGCAATCGAGCACCGCGTCCTCGAAGATTCGCGCGTCGTCGTCGGTGGCCGTGGCCGACGGATCCCCGACGTCGGCGACGGCGCTGGGCGCGGCGGTGCCGCCCGGCGGCAGCGGAGGCGGTGGAGGGCGAAAATCGTACGGAAACGTCACGGCTATATCGTAACGCAGACGACAGGCGGCGTGTAGACCGTACAGCAGATCCCTCTCCACGCTGCTGTCCTCGACGTTCGTCGCCGTCACGGCCACCTCCCGCTCCGTGAAAACCGTGCGATTGACGTCGCCCAGTGCGTTGCTGTTGAGGTTACGCAGCAGCGCCAGACGCACAGCCGTCACGTTCCCCGAGCCGCACGCGTCGGCCGGGCCCAGCACCGCGAATCGTACAACCTCGGCCGCTTGCATCGGTACCGTAGGCGCGAACGTCAGCACGGGGTTGTGCGCGCAAAACATCCAAACGTCGTAGTGCATACTGATGTCCGTCGTAGCGAAATGCCGCGTGAGTATCTCTATCGGCATCTCGTGATGACAAATTTTGCCCGGCATGTCGAAGTAGCAATTCCACGTTTTCGGCACCACCTCCGTCGTGTTGTAAAACACGCAAGTCACATTCGGTGGGTGGTAATTCGGTATCATGCGCACGCCTTGATTGCACTCGAAGGCGAGGCACTCCGCGTCCGAGTTGCACACGGCAGCGCAGTCCGCGCACTCGGGCGTTTCGTGGATGGCCCGCAGACGGTTCGCGTAATACAGATTGGTGCGGTTGGACACAAAGTCGTAATCCGGTCCGCAGACCGCCCCGTCGTCGATGGTGGGCGCCGACGTGGGCATCGCGGTCGGCGTCGCGGTCGTCGCGACAGTCGGCGCAACGGTCGGACCGAGCGTGGGCTCAGCGCACATCGCCGTGGTCGACAGAGCCAGTCGTTCGCCGCAACACCGCGGCAGGTCCGTCTGACAAACGCGCACCACGTCGCGTGCCACGGTCGCGTCGTCGGCGTCGGAATCGACACGAATCAGTATGGACACGGCGTGCACGCAGTCGCCGCCGTAGAAGCTCGCGACGTCCGTCTGCACCACGACGCTGACCGCGCCGCCGCCGATCGCCGCTGTGACCTCCGCGTCGATGGCCGATGCGTCAAAGCTATCCACGTCGACCGCGCACACCCCGTGCAAGCGCAGCAAATGCGTGCCGCCCGAAGCGCCCACGCGCAAACCGTACATGTCGCGCTCGGTGACGGTCGTTACGGTGCCATCGTCGTGGGGCAGGTCCACGGCGAGCGTGGCGGCCGCGGGCACCGGTGCGGCAGGGTCCAGGATTTGGATGCCGTACAAACCATACACGGTCGTCGATAGCTCGTCGTTAAACACGGCGGGACTCACGACGCCCGCCGAAGGCGGAGGGGAAATTTCCGTGGGCCGCTCGTCGGCGTCCATCGCAGGCTCGCCGCAACCGGTCATGAGTGCGCCAAACATGAGACAAGCGTCGCCGTCCCACGGGTCCAGCACGTCGGCATCCTGGTCGTTCGCCGTGGGTGCAGCGCCGATCGCCGCCTCGGCCTCGTAAAGGATGCGCACCTCCGCCACGCACCCCAACCCGTACATCGCGGCACGCAGTTCGACGCGCACGTCCACCTCCGAAGCGACGACGATCGAGTGGAACGCGCTCTCGACGCTCCGAGCGGCGTGATACGTTTGGAGGCTTTCGACCATCGAGCTAACGTTCACATCCACGCAGGATCCCGGTAGCGAAAGCGTGCCAATCGCGCCGTAAAACCGAGACGTGACAACTCCGTAGAAAACCGGTTCTTCGCGCGTGCTGTTCGTTAAACGCGCGGAGGCGGTTGCCTCGCTCGTAACGTACGCGATATCCAATCCGTAAAGTCCGTAGAGATCGTGCTGCGCGACCGTCGACACCGACGCAGCGCTCAAGCCCTCCACCGAACGTGTCGCGGGTGGCGCGACATGTATCGCTACTTCAGTGTTGGTGTCGGCCTCCGAGACGCCGTAAAACGTTCGTAGACCGTACATCTGCGGTATTTCCATGTTGGCATCGTACGCCGGTTTGTCGGTGTTCGGTGAGCCTGGGGGGGGTTGATTGTCCACGCCGGACGTCTCGCAGTCGGGCATCAAAACCGCACCGAACATGGCGCAAACGTCGCCGTCCCACGGGTCCACCAGCGGATCGTTTTCACCAGCGCCCGAACCGTCGCGAGACACCGCGAAGTAGCGAACCGTCGCTTCTATGTCGCAGTGCAATCCGTAGAACTGTACCACCACAACCGCGCTCACGTTCAAATCGTGGTCGCTGACGGGGTCGTGCGCCTCCGTGACGTTACGGAGCACCCTCTCCCGCAAGACCCGCATCACGAGCGTCGGGTCGCACGCACCCTGCATTCGCAGTATCGCGTCGGCACCGTAGCGACGCGGACTACGTTGCCTGACGCCGTAAAACGCATCCGATACCGGCGTGTCCGGGGCCTGCGCAGGCACTGCGGTTGGAGGCGCCGTCGGGGCGGACCCCGGAACGGTCGGCGATCGGCCCATCTCGCATTCCGGCATGAGTAAGGGTCCGAACATCAGGCACGGATCACCGCCCCAGGGATCCAGCACACCATCGTCGTCCACGTCCACGGACGTGCCCAACGGTATCGCCTCGTACGTGACATTGACGGACACCACGCAGCCCAACCCGTAAATCGCACCGGTCAACACGCGTGTCGCGACGCGCACATCTTGCTGCGCGATCGACCGGTGGAGAGTGGATGTCGTGCTACGGTCGACGTGGTACGCGCGCAAACTTTCCTCGAGACGCGTCAACGCGTCGGGTGTGCAATCGTTATCCAAAATTAGGTCGTGCACGCCACCATACGTGACCGTGCGTAACAGCAAGCCGTAAAAGGCGTGCTCGAAGGGTCGCGCGACCGCCACGACGGGCCCCGGTTGCGGTAAAGTGGACGGCGTGGTCGCGGGCGCCAAACCAGAATCACACGCTGGCATCAGTGTGGGACCGAACATGGCGCATGGATCGCCGTTCCAAGGGTCCACGATCCCATCCTCCGCCGAGGACGGCGTTGTCGCAAAAGCCGAGTATGAAACGTTCACCAGCACCGCGCATCCCAAACCGTAATTAGCGGCGGACACCATTTCGAACGTTACGCGGATGTCGGGAGCGGCCACCACGCCGTGCGGCACCAAAACCGCGTCGCGACTACGCTCCGCGTGATACACCTGCAACACCGTTCTCAAATTCTGCAAATCACATTCCGCGTGCAGTACGAGCATCCGCACCGCGCCGTAACGGGTGAGCGCGTCCCCCGCCGATGGCGATATCAGGCCGTACACAACGTCCACCGATACCGAAGTGTCGATTCGCCCAACCGCGTCGCGCTCGTTCAAGGACGCGCGCGCGTCGTTGCCGTAAAATCCGTAAAATAGCGGGGTTGCGCGCTGATCGTTTTGCTGCTGCACAAGCTCCGTCGAAAAAATGCGCGGCGCTGCGGACACGACCGGCGCAGGAGGAGGTAAGGAGTTATCGTCGCATCCCATAATCAAGGCAGCTCCGAAAATCAAACACGGGTCGCCGTCCCACGGATCCACCACCTCGTCGGGGTTCGTATCGCTGGTCGACTCGGGCGTGACAGCGTACGCGAGGTTGATACGCAGAACACAACCCATTCCGTAAAATTTTGCGGCCACCTCGATGCTAAGCTGCACGTCAGCGGCGTTTACCGCGTACATGGACGCGTGATGCCTTCTTATCGAGTTATCCACCTCCGTTAGGCGTAGATTATCGCACGAGCCATCCAAATTTAACTCGCCCGTAGTTTTATACGTGACGACATGCGGCCGAATACCATAGAACTGCGAAACCTCAAAGGGCGCAACGATCGGAGGCGCGGAAGGTGATGGCGGTGAAACGGTGGCTGGGGGTAAGTTTAGACACTCGCCACGTGGAAAATGAGACGCTAGCGCGGCGTCGCAGATAAAAGCAGAATGGTTTAACGTGCCGTCAGGATTCACGATCGGCACGAGCAAGTCGGCGATGACTTCCATGTCGCATCCGCCATTCCGCAGACCGTACCAGTTAATGCTGCGTTCGTTGTAAGCAATGCGGATTGTCGATTGCGCGCTACCGGCCGCACCGTACGCGCGTTCGGCGCGCACGTTCGGCGCCGTGCTCTCGAGCTCCGCGCAAGAAACGTCCATGAATCGCAAAGTTGCGGTGACCTGCAGGGTCATCATTCGGTGACCGTACATTTCAAGCAGCGCGACCGGCGCTGACGGGGGTGCCAACGGGAGCGGGGGTGGCGTGATAGGGAACGGGCTCGGAGGCGGCGCGCAGAACGTGTCGTCGTACACTCTTCGTCAAAACTAACGGTGCAGTTGCCGTTACCGTGATCTTTCAGCTCGTACTGCAACACGATTTGATGAGGTTGTATCGGCGCGGTGCCGTCGGTGGAGATCTTCGTATCGTTCATACCAAACCAGTAGTAGTAAAACGCGGACTTTCGCACGATGTACAACTCATCAACGCTGCCGGCCCCGTCGCACGCGTAAGGAAACACCGTTATGTTGCGCGCGGTCGCAAGGCCTCGCCGATAAAGCGCGACAACGGCTTCGCAAATAGTGCGCTGCGCCTTTACGTCGTTGGATGCACCGCACGCCAGGGTCGTCGGCGACTGCAACTGTTGCACGATTAGGCAAAGACCCACCTCGACGTTCCCACGCGCAACCTCGATGGGTGCTATCGTACTCACACCGTAAAAACCGTAAAAATCCGATGCGCTCGTCTCAACATAATTGCGCACCGAAAAGGAGTCAGAGTGTTTAAGCCCGTAAAAAGCGTCGGAATTTGCTGTTTCTATTGTGGTTTGCGCGTTACTGATGGCCGAAGACAAAGCCAGCTGATCATATGGCGGTGATGTTTGCAAACCGTAAATTCCGTAAAACAATGTGGCAGCTTCGTGCACGAGCGACGCCGTGTCGGCACGAGGTGATACGGCACCCCCCTGTTCGGTGGGCGCGGTGCTGCTCGTCGATGCCGGTCTCTGCGTTTCGATACCGTAGAACCCGTACAGCTCCGCGACCAGCTCCACCGCACGCGACGGCGGATCGCCGCTCGCCACGGGCGGTTCGAGATACGGCGCCACCGGGGTTGACGTCGGCGGGGGTACTCCGCAGTCCGGCATCAGCAGCGAACCGAAGAGGCGGCACGCGTCCCCGGACCACGGATCCGTGATGAGATCGTCCGCGTCGTTGCTTGTACCGTCCGCGTCTGAATCGCTCGTGAAGGTGACGTTGGCGCGCAACGTGCAGCCCAACCCGTAAAACCGGTGCGCCAAGATGGTGACGCTCACCCGCAGATCGTGCAACGCGCCGTGCCGCTCGAGCAGCGCGTCCCGCACGCTCGCCAACGCCTCCCGGTCGCACGCGCTTGCGAACACGAGATCCGCCACCGCCTCGTACCTGCGCGTGCGCGCGTGGTGCAGACCGTACATGACGCTCGTTTGGGCGTGTGGAGCGGTCGGCGCCGGCGTGGGTGATGATGGCGTTTCGGTGCGCGCGGTGCTGCTCGTCGATGCCGGGCTTTGCGTTTCGATGCCGTAGAACCCGTACAGCTCCACGACCAGCTCCACCGCACGCGACGACGGATCGCCGCTCGCCACGGGCGGTACGAGATACGGCGCCACCGGCGTTGACGTCGGCGGGGGTACACCGCAGTCCGGCATCAGCAGCGAACCGAAGAGGCGACACGCGTCCCCGGACCACGGATCCGTGATGAGATCGTCCTCGTCGTTGCTTGTACCGTCCGCGTCTGAATCGCTCGTGAAGGTGACGTTGGCGCGCAACGTGCAGCCCAACCCGTAAAACCGGTGCGCCAAGACGGTGACGCTCACCCGCAGATCGTGCAACGCGCCGTGCCGCTCGAGCAGCGCGTCCCGCACGCTCGCCAACGCCTCCAGGCGCACGCGCTTGCGAACACGAGATCCGCCACCGCCTCGTACCTGCGCGTGCGCGCGTGGTGCAGACCGTACATGACGCTCGTTTGGGCGTGTGGAGCGGTCGGCGCCGGCGTGGGTGATGATGGCGTTTCGGTGCGCGCGGTGCTGCTCGTCGATGCCGGGCTTTGCGTTTCGATGCCGTAGAACCCGTACAGCTCCACGACCAGCTCCACCGCACGCGACGACGGATCGCCGCTCGCCACGGGCGGTACGAGATACGGCGCCACCGGCGTTGACGTCGGCGGGGGTACACCGCAGTCCGGCATCAGCAGCGAACCGAAGAGGCGACACGCGTCCCCGGACCACGGATCCGTGATGAGATCGTCCTCGTCGTTGCTTGTACCGTCCGCGTCTGAATCGCTCGTGAAGGTGACGTTGGCGCGCAACGTGCAGCCCAACCCGTAAAACCGGTGCGCCAAGACGGTGACGCTCACCCGCAGATCGTGCAACGCGCCGTGCCGCTCGAGCAGCGCGTCCCGCACGCTCGCCAACGCCTCCCGGTCGCACGCGCTTGCGAACACGAGATCCGCCACCGCCTCGTACCTGCGCGTGCGCGCGTGGTGCAGACCGTACATGACGCTCGTTTGGGCGTGTGGAGCGGTCGGCGCCGGTAGCGGGGGCGGCGTGGCGTCGTCCACACCGAGCGGGGGCGGCGGTGTTTCACAGTCAGGAAGTAGTATTGGGCCGAACATCGCGCAGCGATCGCCGTGCCACGGATCGACGACATCGGCACCGGCGTCATCGCCTGCGGCGTTGTACATGATGGTCACGCGTGCCACACACGCCGATCCATAAAAAAAGGGGTAACTGATAATTCTGGCAGTCACCGACACGCTCTTAACAGCTAGCGTGTCGTACAGTTCCGAAACCGTATCTTCCGCTGCGTGGTACGATATAAGATACTGGCGCGTCCGAGCGAGCGCCTCCTCGTCGCAACCATCCAGTAACGGAAGGTCTGCCGTCGCGCCGTATCGTACAACAGGTGCGCTTACCTCTTTGAGCAAACCGGTATGCAACCCATAAAACGGCGCGTGTTGTTCGACCGTACGGTGCGATTGCGAAAGGATTTTCGACCTGTTTACGACGCTCACGCCGTAAAACGATACCGCCTCTGGCCGCGAAAACACCTCGCGTGTCGCCATGGTGGGTGCGCTGGCGTGTGTGGTGGTTGCGGGTGCGTGCGCTAGACCGTAAAAGTGGTTCGGTATAATGTCGCGCCCGTGCATCTTAAATATATTTAACCCGTAAAACTCGTCAACCACCTTGGGTGCCACGACGGGAGCGGCCGTGACGGTGGGCACGATGGTATCGGTAATCTCGTAATACACGGGCGTTGGTGTGCCGTACTTCTGCGTAAATGTTTCATTGTACACGCGTTCTGGGTAGTAATACAGGTCCACGATAAAACGTATCATAGTGTCGCGGGTGGTGTTTGCGAAGTTAACCGTGACGTTGAGGACCACGCTGTTGGCGTTCGGCGCCGCCGGGTCGTCGCTCTGCATGAGCCGACGCGAGTCGGCCGTAAACTCTGCCCCCGCCGGGTACACCACGTCCACGCCTGCCGTATGGATCTCCGGCAGCTGGCTTAGCGCGTTTTCGAATCTGGACGTGAGCAGGGCGGTCTCGCGCGCGTCCAGATCGTCAAAAATCAGAGGACCGTCGATCCATTCCATAAAAAACAGACCAAACACACGCTCGGGTGCGTAGCAGATGGGACTTCCGCGCCCCAGCCGGTCGGACACGTTGGACACGGTGTTGAAGAGGGCGGTCCCGTCCTGCGTCACCGCGACGCATCCCGGGTTGATATCGCTAAGGTCGTTTACGTCGTAACGTTTTGCGTCGGACGGTACAAAGTCCAGATCCAGCGCCACCGAGGCGTTGTGGCATTGCGTTTGGTCCGCGATTTCCACGTACACGGCGTCTGCTCGTATTTGCGTGCATCGTTCCGTGTTCGAGGTCACCGCGTACGCGTTTTGCGCTAAGGTGAGTTTTTTACAAACCGGGTATCCCAGCAAGTTCGAGTGCACGACGTCCCGATAAAGAAAATCGTCGTGATGCGGGTCCGCGTCGCCCAACTCCGCGGCGATCATGTGTATGGCGGTGCGATTTATGTACGCGACGACCAGCTGCTGGCCTTGATGGCAGTCGGCGTGTCCCACGTCGCCGAATACCAGCCCGCACGGCAGCAGCACGCAACCCGAATTTAGATGCATAAACAGATCCACGGCGGTGGTTGCAAAGTGCATGGTGCTCTCGTCCACGTAATCGAAGTAGGCGGAGGCGTTGTGCGCTGTGGCGTGCATCGCGTACGCCTTGCAGCCTCGGTGAGTGCGCAGCTGATTCCCTAAACCGTCCGCGCCGCACAGCGTCACGCTACCGTGCGCGTGCGTGGGGTTGTTTTGGGGGTCGTAGGTCAAGTAATTTTCGTAGTAGAAATAGTTCACCATGCTGCGGTTTAGGTGCGCTCCACCATCCGCGATAAGGTTTCGTAGATGCGGAGGCAGCTCCTGCGGCATAGGCATGTACGGCGGCGGCGGCGGTGGCGAGGGCGTGACGCAGAGCATGGGTTTCCAGCTGTCGGCGTACGCAAAACCGGTGCCGCCGGTGTCGTTTACGAGCGAGTGCACGATGTAAAGCGTGTCTTGCACGATCCACGCGCGACATCCCGGTCCGGTCAGGGCGACGAACAGCGACCAGTGTGACGGGTCGTCGTATCGAAAATGCGCCTCGTCGATATAGGTGACTTGGTGATAAGCATCACCCTCCACCCGCAGGGCGACGTCCGCCGAGTACGCCGCGCATTCCGCTTTCGTCGGTGTGCGCCCTTCGCTGGGAGTGCAGGTTGGCGAGGCCAAGCCCTCGTAGACAACGTGATAAGCCGGGTGCGTGTCTACGTGCTGATCGTGCCGCGCGAAACCCACATTTATTACAACAAGCCATAAAGCGTACCGCACGAGCATAGCGCGCGAGCGCTCCGGTGCGTTCCTTCTCATGTTTTCCTTTGGGTGTATATATACGCGCGCCAGTCAAAAAAAACGAAGCAATATGTGCGCCAACGACAGCGACGCGCACGACTGGCAGCGTGACGTCGCTATATTTTTCATTTTGGTGGTTGTACTTTTCGGCGCCACTCGTTTGAGACATCTGGCTGGCTGCTTGAATTGGCGTACGCTGCGGACGTGTTGCGACGACGAGGAGCACGTCGTCGATACGGTGCCATCCGCGTGCGCCTCTCTCGTGTGCGTGGCGGTGCTCGTTTTTTACATCGTCGCCTACAACGCACCGTGCGACCTGCCCGTGAACGGCACGCAACACGCGCTGTTCCTGTTCGGAGCGCAAGCGCTGCTACTGTGCGGCGCGCACTGCCGCTCCGTCCACGCGCGTCTGGAGGATCACTCTGTGACTATTCTTATCACCCACCCACTCATATTGCAAGCCCGCGCACGGGAATTTGCGCACGACGATTGTCTGGCCATGAGCGCCACGATAACCGCCTCGCCGCGAGGCAACGGCTGCGTGCACATGAGCGCGATATCTACGATCGTGTGCGTAGCCAGCGCCGTGCATCTGATTCGTTGTGCGCGCAAGACGCGCGCTTCGTCAACGTGCGACTCGATCGACGCGGCGCGGGATGATAACGCGTACACGGTGGTGCTCGCTCTGCTAACGGCGCAGCTGATAGGCGCTATCGGGACCGTCGCGTCGCCGTGTTGCTACGACCGTGATGGCGAAGCCGCGGGCGACTGGCAAACCGTCGCCCGCGTATGCTATGCGACGCAAGACGCGCTGGTGGTCGCAGCTGCTCGCGTTTTGCACACCATGAGGTTATGAATTCGGCGTGAAAGGTGGTTTACGACGCCCACAGACAAAAGCGTGCAGCGTGATAAAGTGGATTTTATAATTAAAATCTTGGACGAACCTACTGGCTTTGCAGTACCATTTAGGAAACAAAAAGAGTTAGGTTTACAATTGATTACAGCAAATGCTTTATAAAACTTGGTTGATTTTGGATGCGGAGATTTTGAACGATTACTTTACTTCATGGACGACTTTTGTTGAATGGACAAAGCAATTTTCAAATGATTTTGCAATACCAACTAACGACTTAGTAATATCTTCCGCAATCTGGCATTTTCTCTCCTAGCTCATGCGTTGCACCTATGCATTTACACAAGTTTTTCCAAACGTGTTATGCTGAACATGTTGAATAGGTTCGCCACCAATTCAAAAAACGATCGAGCATGCCATCTCGAATACCGTACAGACGTTTCCACCCGTGGATGAACTCGAGATGCTCGTTGAAACCCTGCATAGCTCTGTTATCCAGACTGCAGGCATTCTCCTCGAGCCACTTATAATACTGTTTCTCACGAGTTTTGATAAATGCTACGGTTACGTTAAAGTTTTCCGCCAGCGATAATCCGTCGAACGATCCTAGATGCCACGCTTTGTACATTTGGCAGAGTCGGCACTCCAACTCCAATTGCGCTAAAAATTTGATCATTTCGGCGTCCGTCGCATTCGAATGCTGCCTAACTCGGTCGATCGCCGTTTCCAACGTTAGGCCCGCAGCAGGGACCTTTGCGCAAAGCATGATGCACAGACGTAGCAACAATAGAATGCACCAAATCGAGGTATCAGCGATCCAATATATTCCGCTCGAACATTTGCTTGTGTGACCACGCAGCCTTGCGATAGATAATTTAAAAATGACAGTAGCGCATACTTGCAACGTTATCTTGTTGGCAATAGTTGTTATGCAATATGTTATTGGCCCTGCCCATCACTCATTGCGTTTAACGTGCAAGAACAACACCGCTTATTGAGTATGGACAAATACGCGCAGAGTTGGTCGTATATACCTAGGTATTAATACTTAGCTTATGCGTCAATTGGCTGATGAAATCTGTTTACAACTCGTCAGACCGCTATTTGGTTTGCTCCGACATGACCTCGGTGTTATGTACCTCCATCGCACATTGACCGTTGCCGGAGTTTGTGATTAAGAGTCCGTCAAACCGTCCGTGCTGTAACCCATGCTCAGCATTTCCGCGATATCCAGCATCGGCTTCGAACTCGGTGTGAGAGTTCACTCGGGGTTAACGTCCGCGTCTTTAGCGTCCGCAGCAGGGCTGGCATCTTCGGTGTCGACGGCAGCCGTCGCTGCGAAGGCGGAGGTCTTAACGCGTTGAGATTTCTCGGCCTTCATGGGCTGGGTGTGCTGTATTTCGGGGTCAACGTTGCCGCGCATTTTTTCCGGTCGTTGTACTAAATGTCCGGTGTATTCATTAGAAGTTTCGCGCACAAAGTGTAGGTTCACGAGGGGTAAATCCGTATGGAGCATAGAATGACATCCATGAATGTCACTACCATCAACGTACGCGACGACGGTGTCACTTCGTCTGGCAAGATATTCTTGCAGTACAAACTTCATATCTCGCGTTCCGATTCTGAAGGGGTCGTTTTTTGTGTTCCACCACCGATGTACAGTTGGGAACTTTTTCGCAACGAGTTTTTGGTAATATTTGGTTTGCTCCGACATGACCTCCGTGTTATGTTCCTCCATTGCACAATGACCATTGCCGGAGTTAGTGACGATGATTACGTCAAACTGTCCGTGCTGTAACCTATGATCAGCAATTCCACGATAACCAGCGTCGGCTTCGAGTTCGGTGTGATCTTCGTACAAAGCCGGCGTAGATAAAAAACCTTGAAACCCAAAACCTTTTCCGTATGCACCGGTATCGTTAAAATGATCCGTATGCACAATCGCTTTTCTACACGGATACGCGGATAACTTCGGTCCCAACACGGCGCTGAGGCCCATATATAAAAAACCACTCTGATATTCGACGCCACAGCTGGTCACAAGCAAAGTGGTGGGCAACTCGCTGAATACCGAACCTCGTGCGATTTGAGCCTGTTCGAGCACGTACTCACCGAGCGCGCGCGTGGTCAGTTTTTCGCGAGTGTGGTTTAAGATCCGAGCGCGCAGCTCGCAATATTCTGATTCGTTGAACAAAGAACGGTCGATTTTGAAACTATCGGACGTGTAATTGCTCGAGGCGGACAACGCCGCGCTCACATTGGCCTCGGAAGGAACCCCTGGCAACCGCATAGCTTTTCGCACAAGCTCTTTGGGAAACGGATACATCGTGTATTCCGGGATATTATCTATGCCCACGAAGTATGGAATCGCGCCGCGTGCCAAGATTTCATAGTGTCGAAAACAGTCCCAACCCGCTTTCTTTTCGGTGATTGCGTAATAACTTTTTTCGTAGTCGGCGTAGTAACTTTTAGGATTCGTAAATATGTACGTGTTCCGAAAGCCAGGAATAACAGTAGCCAGGTCCTGCTGCTTTCGGCCAACACACGCCGTGTCCGGAGCCAGCACCAACCGAGGATCGATCGCAAATGAAATCGGAAGAAATTTTGTCGATGAGTAGTGCTGCGTGTCTGCCGTGATGAGAAAACCGAAATATACGTACGGTGGCACAGTCATATACCACACGCTCGTGCAAATAATAAGCAAGCCGAACAAAAAAATACGTGCTACCTTGGCAGTGGTGGGATTACCCAAATCCCGACTGAACTTCAGCCGATAGTCCATTTGTGGTATGCGTTTGATACGTGACTGTAAAAAGCAAATAATGACAAGGTGGGTTCAACCCTCACCGTGCTCCCTCAATACGTCGCAAGTACAAAAATCAGGTGAACTATGAAGTTACAGGCCGATAAAATCGGTACATCCCTACGCGCAAAGGGCGTGTGTTTTTCTTATTATCATTCATCATACGCTACGCAGGATGTTTTAATATCTGACACGCTGTTTGAATCATTACCGTTTACGAGGCGGCGTGTCTGCGTCCGCGTCCGTGCTTGCACAAGCGCGCTTCGCGCTCCAACGAGATATCGCGTCCACGCGCTGGTCGTACTGTTTTGCACGTTTTTTCAGAAGCGCACGGAGACTCGGCCCAATCACCTCCTTGGTTAGCTTTTTCACCAACTCGCATCTGATATCACGGATGTCCTGCCGCGTAGCGAGCCTTACCACAGACACGCACTCGTTCTTCACGTGCGTGAGCAGATCCTGCAGGCTGCGCTCGTTCGGGTCCGTGCATAAAGGACACACATGTCCTACCACGTCGCAAAACATTCTGGACGCGTGTCGGCACAGCTTCGGTTCGAAGGTAGCTTCCACGATCACACGCTCGCGACAGACGGGGCACGCGATCTCTGCGTGACCGTGATAGCGCTTGCATTGCGATTCCAGACAGGGCTTGCAGAGCGTGTGGCCGCCCTTGCAACCCACCTCGTACGGCGTAAGGTACTCCGAACAAATGCAACATTCCACATCTTTCAGAAGCTCTCGAATCAATCGAGATTCCGCAAGCAGCTTACGCATCGCTTCGTCCTCGTCGCGACTTGCATCGCCCGAGACCATATAATCGGCGCTTCCGTCGTGAGACGCGGCGGTATTCAGAAGCTCGTGTATTCTACTATCGTACGCTGTCGCCATAGCCGTGATGTCGTTGTACAGTTCGGCTCGATCGGTATCGATCCATTTATGCAGAAGGTTCCGTAAGCGTAGACGGGACTGGTCCGTGGGTACGAATTTATCGCACGAGGGATCGGTGCAAGTTTCGCACACCACGTTGGTCGCAGATTCGACTAAACCCGACGTAAGCAGTTCGACATGTCCAACAGGCGCAGGCTGCATATCGCTATTCACCGAGAACGACGACGACGACGATGCGATCCGCTTCATAAAAAAAAACTCACCAAGTATATTTGAAGGTTGTTGTCGTGTGTGCACCGCGTGTGTGCACACGACGGCGGTGTAAATTCGAACCGCCTTAAAGTGGCCGAGCGCTCACGATGGTCGCGCGATGGTTACGATGCCTCGTATATCGTTCATAAGGTGGATCCGAGCAAAGGAAAATGACGGACGTGTTAAAAAATATTTTGCACGCGTTTGCGACACGGTCGCCCAGAAAATAAAAATCGCTGATTCATCGCGCAGCGCACTCTTACAAACAAGACGCGCCGCTCCCGATATCTCATAACACCGTTATGTTTCTTCAATCGGTGATCTGCGTGTGTGACGCGTTCGATTTGGCGTTTTGATGCCACAGTCCAAAAAATCATCTATTTAGCGTATTGCCTAAAAGAATCGACATGCGTCTCGATTTTATATTTTTTGTGGTATTCGTTTTCTTAGTGTTTGTGTTGAAGATGTTTTACGGACACGATCGCGAGTACGATGTTATAAAAGATCAAAGGAGATACTACATCAATCCGTATAAACATATCGAACATGAAAGTATGAACGGCACGTTAACCATAATCGGCATGTTTCGAAACAGTATGCGCAATGTTGTGCTGCAGAGCATGCATGAATATTGCGCCTTACCGTATGTCAAAGATATATTTGTGCTGCACGCCGCGGAAGTGTCGGCCGTCCTAAAGGAGGAGCTGCGTAAGATTCGGTGTTTACACGTGTACGAAGAACCAAAATTGTTTGAGAACACAAACATCAATCGGGTGGAACGCATTACACAGTTCCGCAACTATTTACGTATGGTCGTTTATCGGGATATGCCGGTGCCGACATCGCATGTAATGGTGGTCGATTTTGATAGCGACCAACCTCTCGACGTGAGAGCGTTGTCGACCGTTTACAAAGACATCACCGAAAGCGTCAACGCGTTGAGCATCGTGATATGTGCTCACGGCTTGGTTATGGAAACCAAGCACAACCACACGTACTACAACCACTACGATCTTTATCCTTTGGTATTGATGGATGACGACTGGCCATATCACAAGCTACACAACCGTGTGCTCAGACGTGATAGATTCACCTCGGTCATCAATAAGACTAATCACACACTGCAAGTGCATTCTTGTTTTGGGGGTGCCACCATATATCCGTATCGATTGTGGTACACTCCAGCGTGCTCTTATGCAGAGATGCCACTCGAATTTGTGAAAAAGTTTCGCACGTCAGAAGGATCGTGCGAGCACTTAAATTTGCATGCCTGCATCGCGGAGGTACACCCCGAAGCGCGCTTCTTTATAGATACACGTGCAACTCTACGTTGGCATGGTTAGCCGTGTTTTTTAACGAAGATCATAAATAGAGAAATAGACTTAAAGGAGGTGGTTGCAAGAACATCGGTAACGACAAACATTATTCTTGTTTGAATAGGTGGCTGATGTAACGACGGCATTCAAATTCAGATTTGTATAGCGTTTTTTCTTATTTATGAAAACAACCAACAACTATAAACAAAAGTCGGCGCGTTTTCTGTATGCACAACGTCACAAAAAATACCGTTGTGAAGATCAAATAGGGCGTCAACGAAGGCATATATTCTTCGCGTGCGAAGCGACTGTCCACTCTCCGGTGTTGCTTCGGACGTGTCACCAACAGGCGTCGACTGGAGTCGTTGCATCGTAGGTTTACACCAAATTTTTTGTTTATATCATCCACGTAGTTCTCAAATCTGCGGAGTGCGTACCAGTACACAGCATCATCCAGGCGTATCAGCTTATTTATCAAGCGCAGGTGCGTGTCCGACAGGTCTTGTATAGAATGCTGTTTGACCCCGTGAGTGATACGCGCTTGTGAATAGTTTGTCGGGAATCGCAAACGGCCCGCCTCACAGGTGCACTGCGTGCTATTTACGACGAAAAATTCGTACGCGCATACGCTTATATTATAATATTCCACGATCCCCACGAAACCGATTCGATTCAGAGTAAGTTGAGCCTCGCGCAGCACACGCGTATCATTACATGAGGTTTTGTGTGGGTCGTGTCTTGAACCGCATCCCGAGCATGCCAAGTACCTAGTTTGCATGTTTGTTGGATTGTAACAGTTATAAGCATGATTGAAGCGTCCCTTCGGAGTCTTCACGAAGTGCATCAACCACTCTTCGAATCCTGCGCTCGCGACCTGCATATTGTGCCTGCCAGGATAATTGTGGCTTTTTGTAACTTGTTTGCCCCAGTCGTCGTATTTACACTCGAGAAATTGCGAGTATACGTGGCTTTGCGGAGAGCGTAAAAACACTACCTGTCGCGATGGCGGTATGCCAGTCCTAATGCAAGCGGCTTCTTCTTGGTTGCCTTGAAGAGTGGAACCCACGGGAAGGTGTTGCGGAGACTCTTTCAAAAACGACGATCCGGCTGTCTTAGGAATGTGAATAAAGCCGTATCTTGTCATCCGCGACGAAATTGTCCATTTACCTCGATGCAAGTATAAATCCTCTTGTGAAGCGAGTGTGAAAACCAGTATGTTCATCATGCACACGTAATAGAAATGCCCGCGACGTCCATGATAAAGCTTCATAAGTTTATAAAAAAAGAGCTGTGGTGTTCAACGGCTTGGATATATTAAGAAACGCTTTTGGAGAATCGCAACTCTTTGTGTGTTGCCGTACACAAACACTGATATACACACGACGAAAAACGCACCGCGCATTTGTCGCGTCTTCACGACAACGATCGTATGACATTACGTTTTGGGCGTTTTGAGAGTTTATAGTATATTTTGATATGTGCGTATATATATATATATATTACCAATTTTTTGGTCACTTGTGGTCTTCTGGTCAAAATTTCAACAGAGAGATTCTGCAGATCTTTTAATTCCATGTCAAGATGACTTAGGTATAGTAGACGAGATGTGGATCAATGCATCCTGCTTACCTCGTCGTAAACAGCGTTTTGCACGGCACAAAAACAAATGACTCGATGGTTAATTGACCGATACGTTTGATAGCTTCCGGTCCAGCTGCTGATTTCGTTTGCGCCGATCTATCTGAATCTCGCGGTACGTGTGCACCACGTCCACGGTGGCGTCGGCACCCATTTGGCGCAACGCCGCCACGCAATCGTAAACACACGCGCACGCACCAGCGCAAGATCTACCCATGCTGAAGAGCACGCTGTTCCGTGTGATGTCGTCGGTCAACCGCACGGTGTACGCGTTGCGCAGATCGCACTTGCCGCACATTTGACACGACGCATCCAAATCGTTGCACGCGTGCATGGTCCACTCCGCGCGTCGATGCTCGTGCACGACCGCTTGTTCGTAGGCGTCGATGACGTTGACATCGCTGCGAATCTCCACGCCAAGGTGAAGGGCCGGTCGCACGAGCAGAAGAAACAAATCGCGCGCGATGCCGGTCAGCGGGGGCGTGGTGCCGGACACTATTGCGGTGTGCCTGTTCCAGTTCCACGACACGTGCGGCATGCACAACGTAGGCGACGCGCTGTCGTTGCGTGGATAGACCCCCGGTGTTTTCCACCACATACGCGCATCCGTTATGGCGCGCGCGGACCACTTCTTCCAGTCGTCGTTGAGGTACAGATGAGATTGGACGGAGGCCTCTTGAACGCACTCCGGTGCTATGTAATCCTCACCAGCGCGCGCCCACGTATCGCGGTTTTCGACGTACCAAGCCACGTGCAACTTCGACCGGCTCGTGACGGCAATGACCACGGCCTCCTGCGGCTCGGCCTCGTCTTCCACCCAGACCGAAACGGCCATCCCCGGCACGATGCACAGAGTGCGCGCGTGTATTTCCGTCACGCTCGAGGGCGTGCCTCTAGCCAACCACACGACGTTTCCGTCCACAAAAGAACTGTACATCACGACGCGCGTTTCGTCGTTTTCCGTGTTCAAATCTTCAGGGCTTGACGCTCGTGTACCAGAAACGGTAATACGCGCCGCCCCGTCGTCGGCGTCGCCGTCATCCGGATCGCTCCGGTCCGTACGATCTGGCGTCGTAAGCAGATTAGTGGTCCGGCGACGGCCGCGACGCTCGTTAGTTGAAGTCACGCAACCTGCGAGGGCTGCCGCGTCTTTTAGCACCTCGGAAAGATTCGTACGATTCGACGCGTCAGAAATGTCGCTGCCACCGGTCGCCTCGGACGTATGCTGAACGCTTTGCAAAGCGCGTACGCACCGGCGATATTTACGGTCGTAGTGTATCGCGCGTTTTTTGTAAATTTTGGCTGTGTTTAGAATGCGTTGTAACCGATCGAGGCTCTCCATGTCCATGATATAGGTATTTTATGTGGACGCGTTGATGAACCAACACGCTGAGCGCATTAATAATTAAATTTGGTGTCACGCGCTGCATTGAGTGGGCACACGCGCCACCGATTGGGTGTTAAGCGGTATTTTAAATCGTGGCGAACCTTATTGGGAGAAACACGTTGGTGACAACAACACGGGCGCGGATGAGCGATGTAGACAGCGCGGCGACATGAGTGTTCCAACCTCTGCAACTGACACTCGCGAACGACAGACCCACGATACGTGCCCCTCGACTCGCATCGCAGCCGCGCGACGCACCCGTGTACGCGAGCTACACGATTGGCAAAAAAAAAGCATAAATGAAGGTAAAACACCGTGGTATATATATATATAGTCGTGCGACTGTGGCGTAGTACCTGGGACAGAGGCCGATGGCGTTGCGTTGTTTGCCCATATCAAAAAACGAGGCGCATGACCGCAATTCTGCAATTCATCGCAACGGCCAGCGTACTAGCCGCGCGTACCGTCGCCGACACGCACTGCTGCGACGCGCCGTTGCTGCTCGCCACTCTGCGCGCGCACGACGGCGGGCGACTGGATGTTTCGGACGCGGTGCACGTTCTGTGGAGCACCGCCGGGTGTAACGTGGTCGCCTCGGACGTTGCGCGAGCACTAACCTCCGTCGCGGCGGCTTATCCTTCACCGATCGCGAAGCCGCGGACCTGCTTCGCGAACTGTGCAAATTTCCCGACATCGTGTCGGATGCGGTCGATGCCGCGCCGGACGAATTCGACGGCATGCTGCGCAGCTACGATCAGTAAGACTTGTTAACGCAGTTTTGTTTTAAACGTAGTACTGTTTGTGCTCATTCACGATCACCGTACCGAACGGATTTGCAAGCCGCGTCGAGCATGCAAACCTCACTGGCAACGGCAAACGAAGAATTTTGTACATGCCATAGACTCATGTTTTGTGTACCCGCTCTGTGAAAGCGTGAAGTATATAAATATACATGCACTTATCTTGTACGCGCGATCGACCATACGTCTTTCTTTTGAGCGTTATTTATTAACTGCGCGCAAAAAGGTATCACTTAATTCATCGCGCAATGTCCATCGTAATTGCTGACTGCGCCAGTATGATGCCTAGATTTCATACAACTGCTAAACGGAAACCTCCACACAAAGGCTACAATCCAACGGGGGGCGCCTTGGCCTCTGCAAAACAGGCGAAAAAAATAAATTTGGATGATCCTTTAAAATTAGTACGTGAGGGTTGTAAGGTATTTAATCTAATACTCGAAGCCGAAAAAAGTGAATTTTTTATCACGATACAAGATGCAGAAAAAACAATTGAAAAAACATTCACATGTAAAATACAAAGTGCAAGGGAAATATACGAAGAAGATAACGAAAACGAAACATTTGGCGTAATTTTAGGGTTTTGTACGACGTTTACATGCGGCGGGTTTGAATTTATGATAGTAAATGATCCATTTCCAAGTGAAAATGTGTATACTGTTGCCTTACACCAATATTTTCATGAAACTCCCAGAGATGAAAACGATCCATGGAAAGCGCACGAATACTTACAGTGCATGTACTTTTTAATGTTTTGTTTTGTGCAAAGCTGGCAAAGAGTTGATTGTGAAGGTACACGTCTCAAAAAGTTAGATTTTGAGATTGATCTAATTGACATTTCCACTACTGCACTCGCAAAAAAAAATTACGGTGAGAACGCACCGAAGAATAACATATGGCAACATATATATCAAGGTAAAACAACATTTACAAAAAATAAATACTATAACCAATATTTGTTTGATAACGAAAATAATGCGGATTTTCTACATGAAATAAATGAATTTGGAAAAAAAATATACACTTATGGAGAAACCGAATATTCGTATCAAAAAATAGCAGAACTTTATTTAAAAACCGACTTTAAGCCGGAGGATGAAAACCGTACTCAGTGGAACGAGATGATAACAAAGATTGAAAAAGAATTTGAAAATGAGTTTAAGTCGAGAGGATTGTTAGAAAAAGACTTAGTGAAAAAAATGTCATATCGAAACGATGCAGATATATATACTTTCATGATCGAGTCAACGTATAGTATAACAGAGTCCCAAACTGTCTAAAAAGACGTGTCAGAACCTGATATTTATACGTTTTTTTATTTGCCACATCAAAAAATACAAATGCTTGAGGACACAAAGTGAAAGATAGCATTAGGAGCGATGAACTAATGGACGACGGCAACTCGGGTGCAATTTGCGACTTTGAAAATGATAGTGTATATATGAGCGATGTAGACAGCGCGGCGACACGAGCTGAAACTGACACTCGCGAACGACAGACCCACGATACGTGCCCCTCGACTCGCATCGCAGCCGCGCGACGCACCCGTGTACGCGAGCTACACGATTGGCAAAAAAAAAGCATAAATGAAGGTAAAACACCGTGGTATATATATATAGCCGTGCGACTGTGGCGTAGTACCTGGGACAGAGGCCGATGGCGTTGCGTTGTTTGCCCATATCAAAAAACGAGGCGCATGACCGCGGCTTGCGATGCGGCGTCCATTGTCTGCAAGCGTGTGTTTGTCCCTGCGTGACGTACCACACGCTACGCCAAGAGATGGACGCGCGCGTCAAACGCGACATGGATGACGTTTTTACGGATACGGAGGTAACCGTGACGTTGCTGGCGGCTGCGATCAGCGCGTGCAACCCGATCGTGGCGCACGTGCTGCATATGCACGAGCGCGCACGCGTAAGGACGGCGGTAGAGGCGACGGAGGCCGCAGCAGCAAATTACAGCGATTCGTGCAGCGATCATCTGGCTGTGTGCGCGTGCTCGTGCTGCGCGTACGAGCAGGAGCTCCGTTTGCTCACAGATATATCAACGCTGAACACGGCACCACCCGAGGCCAACGCTCAAGTGACGACGCCCCCAACGCCCTACCCGCCGTTCGCAACCGTGTCGGAAGCTCGCAGTCAAAACCCGGAACAACAACCAAACACCGGCGCGAAAACATCTCAGGTCACGTCCAGCGTGTTTGGCATATTCACCGGTACCGACGGAACCGTGACTCAAAAATTAAAATGATTTCTCTGACCGATTTGGCGCTGCGTATATGCGTGCGCGAAGGCGTGGAACTGTCGCATATCAACTTGCGCATGGTGGATTCCACGGCGGATATGCACACGCTTGGATTTACCCTGCTCGAGCACGCGGATCACGAGATAGTCGAAAACGATTACGCCGTTGGCGTGGTAGCGTTCCACATAAACTCGAAGTACGTCGTGCGCGAGTACTACGATCTGCGCCGTTTTTATTCCACGACGCCGCGCAAAAGAAACTTGTTGGAGCACGTAGAGTTTAGCGTAATGAACGCGCCGTTTCGCCCCTTGCGCGTGGCGACCGTTTTGTGCAAGTCCATCACGACGCCGATGCATGTGCCCAAACCGGCACGTCGTAACTTCTCACGACACAAACATCTCAGACTTGTGCGGGAGGAGATGCGCGTTTTACAGAAACGGCCACCTCCGAACATGCTGTTGCGGCTGGCAGAATTAAGGCACGCTCGCATGCGAAACTACGTTGAAACGCACGCAGTACGTCGGGGCGCGTCGTAAACCGTGTTGAATAACATTGGTCGAACGACAGTTTATATTTGCAACACCACACGCGTACATGAGTCGCGCAGCACGAACGAGGCTTTGCAGCAATATCACGTGTCGGGTATTGAATGTCCTCCAAATCAGCGTGTCGTGTAAGATCGCGTCACCAGCGCGGCCAAAACTTGAGTATGAAAATTTTCGCTGCGATCACAAGTATCGTATTGTACATTTGAGTTATTTGGTGTCACGTTTTTTACAATTTCGTTTTTTTTTTGCCAGATGTACTGTTTTTTACAACCTTAAAATCCACATTAGCTTTGTGGGGCGTTGGATAATAATACAAACAGCGAGAGGCGCGGTGTTTATCGATTGTCCGAATTGTGTTCATTACAGTTGAAGTCGCCGCACGCGATGCCCCTCCCCCCCTTAGAACTGTAGCCAGCGACTCAAAGCTGGGCCATCGAGTTCTACAAGTCCTTTAATATAAAAAATATAGTTTTCCGGCGCGCGCTCACGGTATAAATGCGTGTCGACCTCGGAATTGGCGCCCTGCGATCTCGCATGGTTGTGCTCTGCGAACGAAAGGTTTGGTGACAATTCGCCGTTTTCAATCTTTTGCATTTTAGAACCGGTTTTTACCTGATGGTCTGTCGTAAAGTGGGGTGAATTGGGATGCGAAATCTTACTCGTGTCGACCTTTATCGCTTCCAGTACATTCTGCGTATCTGTATTTTTCAGCATCGCCACGAGTCCAACTAATAACAGGTTCGTATACACGCTGGGAACACGTGAACTTTTATCTCCTACGATCTTATCAATTTCAACGGGATCGTATTTTTTATTCGTTTGTATATAGTCCATGATTTCGTGCATCGTGTATAATGAAAAATCCGTGCACAAGGCTGTCCCGTACTGCCGTAGATTGGTTGCTCTTAAGATGGGTGTACAAGTTTTACACGCGCCAAAAAAAATATCGACCAATAAACGTGCAAGCTCGTGATACAACGGTGCCAGTTCAGTCAAACATGAATCGTACACATTGACCTGCACGTTACCGTCGGGCTCTTCTTGCAGAACACAAAGCGCTGCATGCCGTCCTCTATTATCTAAGATATCCAACTGTACCGGAACGAGTACGGTTTTACGTTCGCCTACGTACGCGCGAACACTATCAATCATACGTGACAGCTGGGCATCCTGCTCTCTTTTAACTTTTTGTCGGCGTGAGCTGGCCGATGCATGGTCATGTCCGTTACCCATAAGCTCTGCATGCAACCTCCGCGTCGCGGTGTTTACTGGCTGTCGCCATCTCCACAAAACCGCGCGTCCCAAATCAGCAGAATAGCCTTCCACGTCGATATACTGAAAACTGGTATTCTCTGAAAATTTGTATAGTGTGTCTACGGCGCTGTCGTAGACAAAATTTACTTTACTATAAATTGCAACATCCTCAACCGATACATATTGTTTAAGCAACCGCACAATACACAATGCATAAACTTCGAAAGAAATGGACGGAGAGAAATGAACTAGAGGAAAGTGTAATCGATCCAATAAACCACGGCTATCATTGCACCAAAAAGTATCGGTTGGTTGATCCCATGATAAAATCCCAAACACGTTCGGACCACAATAAAATACACCAGGATATTTTACCTCTGTCAGTATTTCGTTTATTCGTTTAGAAGTTTTGTTTATATCAGAAATGCATTGTTTGTAAGCCCGGTGAATACCCTGCGTGTCCCGGTAAGTACCTACCAGTTTCGAGTCCCCAGTGTCGACATCCGCGATTTGTTTTAAGGCCTCGACGAGCACGGGTTGAAATACTAGCGCGTTCCTATCGGTGGTTATGGTAACGGACATTACGGTACGGTAACAACAAAATATATATATATATATTTAACGTTCATTTGCACTGTCTCGTGGGTGTCAACACGTCGAATGTTGTAAAATAAGGTGTACCTATTTATACACCGGCGGTGTACCTTTACCGTAAACACTAACACCCCACGCATACCCGGTTGTGCATGTTTAAGTTTACGGTTCTGAACAATGTGGTCAGATGACTGATCAAAACAGATCATCATCAGAAGATACGTCCAGGTGCACAGCCCCCCCCCTACCCCCCCCCTCCTACGCGTCTAAAGATTTACGCCCATAGAACCGGATCGACCACACCTAAACAATGTGAGATCACAATCGTAATCGTTTAAGCTGCGCGTGCGCAAAAGGGTGATAGTCGACCATCAAATTGCCACGGAACAGTACGCAAAACACCGTGAGGTAGTCCTGCAGCTCGCGCAAACTTTGAAAGGCGCAGGATCTTAGCAGCTCCAGAAGTTTTCCGTCGGCCCCGACGTTAAAGTCGAAGGTGTCCTGCCATTCCAGGAGCGCCTTCGCGGCCAAGCGCACGTCAAAATTGGTCAGGCCTAAACGTCTGGCACGCGATCGTAGGCAGCGCTCGCATTGCGTCCGCCTTTGACCGATGGACCATCCAGGCCCGTTCAACTTCTCGATTATGTAGATGCCGGTGTACCCGATTACCAAATGACGCGTGGACCAGGTCAGTACCGTCAGGAGCACGGCGCCGTCTTCGAAACTGGGCGGGGCGTGCGCGCCGAGTTTGTCCTCGATGACGCTCGGGTGGCAGTGAAAGCACGCGAGCTGCCTTTTCTGACAACCGTCGCGCGCGCTGAACGCGTGCATATCCTCCGTATGGTCCACCGGCGTGACTCCTAATCGCGGCTCCTCGGCGAATGTTAAACCTCGGTTGACAACCTGCAATTCGTCCGCCTTGATGCCGCGTGCGTCGGTCAAAATATACCCCGCGCACTCTCGCGGTTCCGCGATGATTGCGGCTATCTCTTCGAGCAGGGTTTCGTGCACCGCAGCGTCGGCGTGTTCGTGCGAGAAGAGGGTCGCGGCGAATGTTTCGCCCGTGTACATACCGCGCCCGATGGCGTCGTCAGATGGGAGCGTGTCCGGTTTATCAAAAAAACGATTCAGGTTCACAGGAATGAACCGTTGTACACGGTCGTGCGCGTTTTTTACGTGCCGCCCGTACACCCATCGATGCTTGGGCTCGCAGCAACACGCAATCCCACACACAGGCGCTGATACCGAAACGTCGAGGACGGACATGCCGACGCTGTGCGCGCATACGCGACCCGTCGATACGGATGTGTTATCAGACGTATATATACGTCGAACGTGCAAGTTTTTGCGCGCCGATGCTATGATAGACGCTCGCAAGTAACACGTGTGTCACGTAGCACCATGACAAAGCGCGTCGAGATAATCCTCGATCTGGAAACCACCGGACTGCACGCCGACGCCGAGATTATCTCCCTAGCGGCTCTCGAGCGCGGAACCGGCAAATCGTTCTACAAGGACGCCCAACCGAAGCGCATGCCGATCTCGAAGACCATTACGCGCATCACCGGCATAACCAACGCCCGTCTGCGCCGTAAGCCGCCGTGGTCGATGGTCGGGGTGGCGTTCTGGGATTGGGTCGCCACGTTCTGCAACGAAAACGTGACGGTAGCGTTGATCGCTCACAACGCGCGACGCTTCGACGTCCCTCTTTTGCTCCGACGCAGCGCCAGCCTCAAGCGCGCGTCCCCCGTCGATATGCGCGCGTTGCTGGTGAAGGACACGCTCGTGGTGGCGCGGCGTCTGTTGCCCGGCCTGCGTCCAAATCACCGACAGGCCTCCGTGTACGCTCACCTGTTTGGCGAGGAGCCCCTTTTGCAGCACAACGCCATGGGCGACGTCGACGCGCTACGAAAGATAATGGATCACGACCTGTTCACGGCCAGCCCGGTCGAGTTTTGCACGTACAACGCGTTAGACGTGCACACGACCGACGTGCGCCGCTGTGCCAACGTGATCCGGCTGCACGCGGATTCCAAACTTGACATGCGCGCGTTTTTCGGCGCAGTTACACGTGCCGACGTGTCCGAGCGCGAATCTCAACACGCGCCATTAAGCGGATCGAGCGCTGCGTGTGTTCGGTGCAGTCACGTGTACAGCGTTTTTTTCAATCACGTTTGTGTACAAGTTACATTTTAGCACAACGAGTACGATGATAAAAAACCATCGTGTTGCACCGTATTTTAATAGATGTAATATTATTCGTGTCTACGGGTTAAAAAAACGCGCAACCGACAACGATCGATCGTGGGCGCTTTGCGTAATTGCGCAGGTCGTGTGGCCGACGACTATTTTTCTTGCGTAGCTCGTGTTTTGTTCCGCAAAAAGAATCGATCCCCAAATTCATTTTCATCACATAAAATCACGTACGGCGTTTCGTCCGTTGCCTCGCGGCGAGCTGCGGCTTTCGGCATCCCGTTCGTACTCGTAGTCGTCGCCGGCGCCGTCGTTACGGGCGTACACGTCTAACGCCTCGCGCAGACCATGCATCAGACGCCAGGTGGAGTCCCTGGCCGCGTCCACGTCGTTGAGACCGCGAGTGGCGATCGTGAGCATGCTTTGCACCGTTTCGTTCCGTCCAAAATTGCGTAGCAACTCGTTGACCGCCTGCATGTCGGTCGTCGTCATGATCTCGGTGATCGCTTTTATTAACAGAAAGGTGTCCTGACCGGTAATGCGCTGCATCGACTCTTCGGTGGTTAGGATGAAATGCGCCAACTGGTCTACGCGGGAGCGTACAGCCGGCTCCCGCGCGTCGGTAACAGGCTCTCGCACCGTGCTCGTGTCGTTAACAACCACCGCCGCGGTCATGTGGGCGGTGTTGAGCAGCCCGCGTACGTCGAAGGCCGCCCTAGCAACATTGTCGCTCGACAGCGGCGCGTCCTCCACCTCGTTGCTGGTCATGTTGTGCAGGTACAATTCGATATGTGTCTTGTAATTAAGGGTGACCACGCCGACGCCGGTCAAGAACGCGAGGTTGCAAAACATGCTCACCGATAGTAAGGCGATCACGGCGCACATTTTGCACTGCAGTCCCGCCATCCCGACGTGATCGACGCGGTCGTAACCGTTCCGGTTTGGTTGCGCGAACCGCGTAGCAAGATCGGACTCGCCCGGTTTGATGTTTACGGCGTGCGCGAGTTCGGACGATCTGTTGGTACCATTTAAGTGGGGTTTAAATTTTTGACCGTTTATGGGATACATCCTGACGTAAACACGTAACACGCTAGGTGATCATGGTAATTGTATATATATACGCCTGTACGTGCGCGCGCGGCCGGGCGGTGTCCACACCTCGCGATGTCCACGGCGGGGTCGCCACGTCGTGACCGAGCACCCATCATCACCGATGCGAGCGTGGCCGGTTTACGCTGTAACACGAGTGGCGATTCGAGCTGTTACGACACGAAGGCAAATCACGTAGATGATGTGTAAAACGCGCGACACGGTCCTTCTTTGTTATGCCGCGAACGTGATGTGCACGATGCGAGGGTTGTAGCCGTGACGCCACGACGTATAAATACAACGATATGTGCCTCGTGGGTCTACGCGGTGACATTACCTCAACGAAGGTTAGACATGTCGGTCGCAGTATGCTTGCGCGACCAATTTGCACGTTTGCGTATGGTACGCGAAAAAAAAGTACCACGCAGAATACCGGACTGCCGTTATCAAACGGCACCCCCGTTTGAAAGGTCAGGATTGTCGGTGGGAAACGTGACACTAACCCGCGACTACTACCGTTGGCATTGTGATCCGACATGTACGCTTGATAAAAGTAAAGCAGTATTCGTTCTGAGTCATAAAAGAAATGGCGCGGTCTTAAGCTGTAATATCGGGTTAACCTATGCTTTATCCAATAACCATAAGGACGCACACAATATTTTACAAGGCGTTACGGTCCAGCAGAACGGTGACCAGCTGGAGTTTCAAGTGACCGATGGTGCGGTGTCAGTAAAGTGCAAGCCTGGTAAAAATGCCACCGTAGAATACACGCATCCGAGGGAGAACGAAATCGTGTTACAACTTCGTCACGTGGATCTGGGCCACAATACAACGCAACCGCGGTATAATCAATACATACGTACTATCACTGGCGTACACCTAATAGAATTTTCAGATAAAGATGCAGTCAAAAAAAAACACATTTACTTGGATGACGCGGATGTTGTGCACGGGTTAGTCGCTTCGATTTATTTCCATCGTAACAACGTCACGGCGTTTGCCACGATCGTGCACGAAGAGCTACTCGCGAAGGTATGCATGCACGACGAATTAATACAGCACAACGTGAAATTAGAAAAACACGCCTTAACTCCGCTGAGCTCCGGCAGCATCATCCAAGTGGAGTCCCATACGCTGCAGTATTATTGTCAACTCGAAGACGTAAAATCTATGCATCTACGCGATGGCGAGAGTCAATATTTATATACAAACGCACCCGATGTATTGAAGTTAAACGCTGAGATCACAGATGATCAAATGAAAGCCGTGGCTTTCAGAGAAGGCGACGATAGCTGCGTCACAATCTCAAGGGACACCGTCGTCAGTCCCTTCCATACCATAAAAATTGAGGCTACAAAATACAAAGTGTACTTGATACGTTTCGACGGATGCGTAGTACAAATTCCCGTATCTTCGGGATCCGTCGAAAACCCGGTTCCGCCGGCCGACCGGATCGAACAACCCGAAATTAAGATGTATATCCTGCACGGCGATTACATTTTTTTCTTAAAAAATGATTGTAATTACGTAGACGCGGCACCGCACGCCATATCCAGAGCATACGAGTTCCGGTTGTCGCACCTAGAGGTCCAAAATGATGATGCGTGTATGACCTCCTACCATATGACTACCAGCGTAGTATCCACCATGCGTGACCAAATCAACGAACGTGGGAACAAGCAAATGCCGGAGGTAATGGAAGTGTATTAGAGCCGATCGGGATGTGATCTATTGTTAAGAAATTGATTGCCGATTCCAATAATTTATATTATCCAGATCAATTACACGGACTGGCTGGCGAATACGTACGCAATTTTAATGCATTCCCCCCTAATCAGTATTATAAACGCTGCTGTTACTTTTAACTGTAAATTTGATGAGGAACTCCTAGCCGCGTACGCCGTTTTTTTAAAACACAAAATTTGCGATGGCGACGGGACCAAAGATACAGTGTTGGCGCACGTACGTCAGCTTTTCCCAAACTCTGGGGCTGTTTTAGCGCTTATTTTAGAGTCGGAGTATTGGTTCCATACGCCACCGCACGATATTGCACGAGAGATCGAGGCTGTACATAACAAGTTACACGATGTTAATGCCGATGGAGATTTTATTACGGCGGTTGAACGTATGTTGACTAAAATCGTGAATGATGGCATACCGGACCGAATCGGTAGGTCCAAAATTGTACCTAGTATAAGCCGTGCTCGCCGGCCCAGTGTGAGTGGCGCAGTTAATTTACTCGGACGTCAAATACGCGTTAAGGAGAGGAGGTGCGCGTTCGATCGCAAAGCAGATAGTAGCGGGAAAACATAATTGGTGACGGCTCCAAACGTTGGATCTGTCAACGACGCCGTATGCGTAATCAATCGCGTAGCTCTATCAGGTTTCCCCTTGTTGCGTAGGAAAATGTAGACGCTTTTTCCATCGCCGGGCGAACCGGGCGTAGCTTAAACTCGAATCACGTTTCGTTGCCGCGCGGGCGATTTCATGTTTGTAAAAGACGGCATCAGCTGCCCTGCATTTATTTCCGGATGCGCGCCAGTATCAACACCTTCCGACCGCGGAACATTCATCGCGGTGATCGCCATGCCCGCGTCTAAGTAACTACTCGCCAAGACAAAATGGGGTACGATAGACCCCAAAGCGAGCGCGACGAAGACGACCAGTTCGCCTACGTATCGCTCCGAGAGGTCGCGGCGGCCGAAGTATCGCGTCAGTGCATGGTTATGGTCGGCGTCGTCATGCGTAGGTGCGCGTAGCGTGGCGATCCCGGCCGAAGCGTTGTAGATGTCCATGATAAAACTCAGGTACTGCACCACCGCTGCCACCGTTCTACCAAGCTTGTACTGCTGGTTGATGGGCTCGATAAGCACGTGCACGACGGTTATGTAACCGCAGAACAGTAATTCAAGCGCCACGGACCACAGGCCTATGTACAGCGCGATGGCGAACGAATCCGTGCCATATAGCATGGCGCCGTGCTGCACGATGCGCAACAGCACGATCGTCGCCAACACCGAATACGCCGCGACGGCGTAATACGTTCTTCGGGAGAAGGTCGCGGCGGTGTTGAGACTAAGCACGTTTTGTATTTGGGTG